>JAFVLL020027078.1:0-50417 GCA_021397915.2 Tor tambroides | reverse complement strand
GTAACTCAGTTTCAGGGTGTTACTGAACTTCTTATAGCCTAGGCCATCTTTGTGGAGAGCAGCAGTACTAATTCTCAAATCCTCAGAGAGTTCTTGAGGTGCCATGTTGAACATCCAGTGGTCAGTATGAGAGAATTGTACTCAAAGCACCAAATTTTAACTGCTCTAATATAAGATACACACATTTGTGTGGTCTTGTCAAGCAGACAAAAACATGAACATAATGAATAGGACATGTGGCTTTGCATGGTTAAACGACGTATAGCTGTTATCACTTAGTGTGTACTTACTTTCGTTGCCAGCTTTTTTGACAATGTTGAGTTATTTTCAGAGGATTTTAAATCTTTACTGCTATACAATTTGCACATTGACTACTCTAAAATATATCCAAGTTTCATTTCTATAGCATTGTCCCTTGAGAAGATATACTAAAATAGTTGCCAAAATGTAAGGGGTGTACTCATTTTTGTGAGATACTGTAATTTGTCCAAAAGATAAGAACTTTAGGCTTGTGCTGGAAGAAGATGAGTAGCTTTGCATAGCCATATTTTTGACTAATTGAGTAAAGTCTGGTCCACAACTGTTGTGTCCATACTTAATAAGATGCTCAGGTAATAGGGGGTCAGATTCACTGTAGCTCCAAGCAATTCAGAACATGTTGTTAAACTCCTGCTGACAGTTTTATATTTCCAAACGAATGCAGAGAACTCTTAGACCTTAATTTTTTTCCAAATTATATGAGTGTCCTAATTCTGTGGAGCTTTGTAGATAGTACAGGTGAACTGAAGATTTTGAGGCTCAAAAAGGGCACAAAACATAAGAGAAATAGTCAACTCAAATCATTCAAGAGTTAATTCTTTCCATCCTGATTCACCAGACTGATCCAGTCATCGAGTTCACTCGAGTTGACTCACTACTCCGGTCATAGCAAACGCCTCACAAGGGAAGAATACCGGTAAAAAAAATTGGTCCATTTGTCACACAAAGCTATGACTTCAGAAGAGGTGGGATTAGGGTTGCCAAGTCTGTGGTTTTCCTGCTACATTCAAGTACTTTTTAAACTGTTGTCACAGGATAATATTTTTATACTGTGGTTTGAAGGTTTGACATATTAGACAAATTAGATTTGAATGCAAGGATTTTCAACCAACTAACAGGCATAGGTGTAGCATGGGAAAGCTTATTCTCCTAGCCTTGGGCATGATGTGAGTATACAGTATATAAATACACCAGTAACTGCTGGTCTAGGGTCAGTTTACTCTTCCTAAAACCAGAATGTATTATTTGTGAGAAAGGAAAAGCTGACTCTCTGACTAAATCAGTCACTACATGCCACTATCTTGCATCTATGTTTAGATAAAATGGCTTAATAAAACCACAGATTAAACTTGTTAAATGACATGCATATCCACAGTTGAAAGCAATGAAACGACACTCACAATCAACTCACAACTAGTCTGACCGTAGGCTACTTTAGTTGCCCTTGTGAAAAATAAGTGCGCTAAACTTGTAGTGTAGAGAAGAAATTGTTGAGTAAAGTCATTATTTTAGTTTTCTTTGCACATAAAAAAAACATAAAATTCATAAAATTATGGTTGAAACACTGATGTCAGATGGACTATTTTAACGATGTCCTTACTACCTTTCTGGGCTTTGAACGTGTCAGTTGCCTTGCTGTCTATGGGAGCGTCAGAAAGCTCTCGGATTTCATCAGAAATATCTTAATTTGTGTTCTGAAGATGAATGAAGGTCTTACAGGTTTGAAATGACAAGAGGGTGAGAAATTCATGACAGAACTTTCATTTTTGGTGAACTATCCCTTTAAGTGGGTCAAAAAAGCATATTAAATTTCAGCTAATTATATTTAATATAAATGTAAACTATAATACATTTTCATTTAGTGAAGTGTTATTATGGATTATGGACTCATATTTTGGCCAAAAGCAATTGTTTAAAGTTAAAACATTAGAATTATAGATTTTTTTCACTTCACAAGATGTTAACTGATGGGCTGGAGATGGACTGGATTACTTGTGGATTATTGTGATGTTTTTATCAGCTGTTTGGACTCTCATTCTGACGGGACCTATTCACTGCAGAGCATCCATTGGTGAGAAAGCCATGTAAGGCTAAATTTCTCCAAATCTGATGAAGAAACAAACTCATCTACAGCTTGAATGGCCCGAGGGTTTTCATTTTCAGCAAATTTTCATTTTGGGGTGAACTATTATCTTAAGTGTCAGAAAACATTATAGTCAGTTTGCACTTGTATATTCTTTTAAAGTATATTATTTCTGTAATAAGTCCTCTTTTCTAAATGTATGCTGAAATGCATTTCTATTTTAAAGGGGAAATTAGTGAAGAAGGTAATGTCCACTGGATTTCCATATTAAGTTTAGGTATTGGGCTGGTTTTGAGCTAGTTCTTTTTAACATAGACCTGATAACCCTGCTTGGATTATAGCAACATTTTTCAAGGTTAAAAGTTTCAGTCTCCATTCATTGTAAATATGTGACCCTGGACCACAAAAGCAATCTTAAGTCGCTGGGGTATATTTGTAGCAATAGCCAAAAATACATTGTATGGGTCAAAATTATCCATTTTTCTTTTATGCCAAAAATCATTAGGATATTAAATAAAGATCATGTTCCATGAAGATATTTAGTGAATTTCCTACTGAAAATATATCAAAACTTAAGTTTTGATTAGTAATATGCATTGCTAAGAACTTCATTTGGACAACTTTAAAGGCGATTTTCTCAATATTTAGATTTTTTTGCACCCTCAGATTCCAGATTTTCAAATAGTTGTATCTTGCTCAAATATTGTCCAATCATAACAAACCATACATCAATGGAAAGCTTATTTAGCCAGCTTTCAGATGATGTAGAAATTTAAAATTTCAAAAAAATGACACTTATGACTGGTTTTGTGGTCCAGGGTCACATATATGGAACAGACTGACCAGCACAGTTCTCTACATTTCTCCTTTTGTGGTTTTTGGAATGACGTGAAAGTGAATAAATAATGAAAGTATTTTAATTATCGAGTAAGTGCTTCTTTTACAAGAAAAGCACAGGGAGTATGATACAGAATACAAGGTAGCGGGCAAAAGTTTCAAAGGACGTTTAATGACAGAACAGAAGTAGAAACCAAATGTCTGAAGTCAGAGTGCAGAAAGTTGAGGAAAAAAGCTCTTGGAGTGATCAAGGAAGGTTTAAGACAAATTTCTGAGAGACTGATTGATGACAGATTTTGGTTCATTTGTTTTATTCTACATTAAAGAGCACAGAAAAGTCTGATGCCATAAAACTCTCATCATCTGTAAACTAAACCAGTGACTTCATTTCTCTGCACGTGGCAATTGGGCTTACAGAAATGGCAGCGGTAAACCAAGCTTGTATAAAACAGTACATTTTACTGCTCTCATAGCCAGTTCACTCCAGCAGAGAGAGAGAGAGAGAGAGAGAGAGAGAGAGAGAGAGAGAGAGAGAGAGAGAGAGTGTGTGTGTGTGTGTGTGTATTGAATATACTGGGTGGATCCAGAGATTAGGAAATGCAACAATGAAGCCTGCTACTTGAGTAGGGGGTGTGACCGTGTGTGACCTCAGTTCAGAGTCTTTAATTTACTTCTTGATTATAGTCTCTTTCTGTCTTTGGATATGGATGAGTGTACATGTAGGCCTATATGCGTAAGGAATGGGTATTCATTTTCTCTCGCTCGCCTCATTGCAAGTGAAATTGCATTTTTTGTGTGCTTACATATAGCATTTATGTGATTTAGCAGTAAACAACAGAGTTCAGTAAGCATCTGTGACTCAACAAAGTGCCTAGATAACAGCTCTGTTCCAAAATCTAATGAACTGCCTTGCTGTCTACTGCCTACATAGGCAATTACCTCGTAAGTGACTGATTTTAAAGGCTCTACATAGACAGAAAGTCATGTAGGTGACTTAAGTGGCATTTCAGACTGAAGTTAGGTAAGCTAACATGCATAGTACAAACAAAACTGATTAAAATTGTCAAAATAAATATACATCTTCTTGGTTAAAACTGTGTTTTAAAATATGCTAGTGATGTATTTGGTATTCAATGAAATATAGAAGTTTCCATTTGACTAGAACAAAAAAAAAAAAAAAAAAAAAAAAAAAATCTGTCACCCTTGTTTATTTATAAATAAATATAATTTAAGCACACTTTTCAAGGTTTTTTTTTTCACCACATGTGATAAATATCACTACTCTGTGATAGCCTGGGTATCTGTTGTAAATATTTCTTATAATTGTGAAATTCAGTGGGAGTCTCAAACATTGTGTATGGACAGTTTATTTCAGACAACTCTGTTCACACACAAAATACACAGATGGAAATAATTGTGTAGAAATATTCAGTAGATTGATATTAAATAATTAGTAAACGCTGCTATTGTATTGTGAAACAAAGCTGAGATATGTTTGTTGATAAAAACTGCAATGTCCAATATTTGCCTCTACTGTATCATGTTTGCATATGGCAAATCTTTATCAGCAGATGGATTTTTACTGGTTAAGAGCTCATTAGTCATTTCAGGCCAACAACAAAGGATGCATGTGTTGAATTTGGCAACTCACTCCAGGATGCTTGATACTACAACTTGTGCCTCATGAGGGGAAGAAAAAAGTAGACAATCAAGTGCAGTGTTATAAACCATGCATCTGGTGATTCTGTCTCAATTGATCATTCTGATGTTGTACAATGTTTTTTTAGGGACCAGGTTTTGGGGTTTGATATAAATTAAAATAATGATTTGATATTTGTCACATATTTTAAGCACTGGCATCATCCATGTCTTTCAGACTTCATTTTATGCAGAATTAGGTTTCTCTTGCGCTCTTTCATTATATTTGCACTTATACAGGCCTCATCAAGCTCAGTAATAGGAAACATTTCAGTGAGAAATGATATAAAAGTATTGTGAATGGTGTAAAGTAATGCTATTTCACATTTAAGACTGTTATTAGCCATGTTTTTCCCCCACTGACTGTCAAGACCATTCAAGCATGAAACTTCTGGATGTAACTGGTTGAAAGACAATTGTGCAAACCAAAATTGTGATGTGTGCTTTATTAAAAAAAAAAAAAAAAAAAAAAAATTGAAAGCATCATTGCTTGCTCAGTTATTCAAACTGTAAGTAGATGGAACTTACACAATGACTTACTAACTAACTAAATAAAAATGGAAAATTTTATATTAATTTTAGATTTAATATTAATGAAAAACAAATATTTTCCCAAAGACAAAAACATTCATACAGAGTAAAATATTATCAAACATTATCAATACATAATGCTGTTATTTATATTTATCAATTTATAGGTCTATCAATATATTAAGCCGAAAAGGTATTTAGCTATAAATTCGCTTTAATATAATATTATTTTTTTTAATTTAAGATAAAACTGAAACATTTTCTTAGTCAATGTTCTTTTTTACAGTATACTTGCTATAAATAGAGACAACTTTGAGCATCCTTAATGCTTATTTTGCTGTCTGTTTAAAATATGCATCCTATTTTCAATCAATCAATCAATCAATCAATTGGTCAACCAATCAATCAATCAATCGGTCAACCAATCAATAAATACCCACAATAATTCCTGCAGTAAAGATGGCCAGCATGTGTTCATCAATAATCTGGTGTCAAGCCAATATATTTTTATTCTATGAGAAATGTTATTTGCTTTTAGACAAACTAGACACATCAGGTTTAATCCGGAAATCCATCATTTTAATAAATATATCACAATATAGACATATATAATATATAGCTACAGACTATAAAATAGTATAGTATTGGCAGCCTGTTTATAGTGTAAAGAATAGGAAGTATCGTTCCATGTGTCTTTAATACAAAATTGTTTAAAGATCAAATGGAAATGGAACACAAATTTGGACCAAAAAACTCAAAATTTGCCTCCCATTTCAGATAGAGGCAGAGAAAGTAAGATTTGAGCACACTTACAGACAGTCAGTGTTGGGGGTAACGCATTACAAGTAACGCGCGTTACGTAATAATATTACTTTTTTCAAGTAACTAGTAAAGTAACGCATTACTTTTTTAATTTACAAGAAAATATCTGAGTTACTTTTTCAAAAAAATGCCTTGATTACTTTTTTCATTTGATGACTGACAGGCGCTGTGAACATTAGAGATGCACGGATGAGCTCAAACGTCACCCGAATCCGCTGCTTCAAATTAATTATCTGTCCGCCACCCACCCGCACCTATATTTTTCTCTGATTTAGATAACCGACCCGACCCGCACCCGATCGTCACATTACAATGATTCTAATTAGACTAATTCTTAGTTTTGCACGATGATGTGATGAATGGATGGTTCCTTTTCAGATTCAGTGATGTGAGAGCTGATCGCATCACGTCTGCCGCGCATTACGGCTCCGACGCGGCCACCGGAGCTGATCACGGTCGCTCTAGTCAAGTCAATGCTTGTGTTTATACCCATAGATATGTATATCGGGTGGAAATAGTAAGGAGATATTTGAATTATTTATTAATAAACTAGTGTTTTCTGTGTCAGTGTCGCAAAGATGAAGATGATGATCCTGACTCGCCATCTCCTCATTAGACGCGCCTTTAGAGAGAAGTGCATCTTCTTGGAATATAATGAAAGAGTTTTTGTTTTCGATTTGATTTATTTCGTTAAGTAGTCATTTAAAGCTTTCTATAGATATATTTATGATGTCTGTGAGGCATGTATTCGTTGACTTTCGGTTCATTTTTGTGAACTCCTGTTCAAGACGAGACGGTGCATCATTGTTTATTTTATAAAATTATTTTATACTGTATATTTTATAAAAAGTTTTGTTGATATTGTGAGTGCACACAAATAAAAGTAAACACTTTACAGTTCCGAATGATGTATTACTCTCACCTTTATGAGCAAAAATTACGGCGTAAGTTGTTTCCACTGAAAAAAATCCAATTGATTGCGCTGATGTCTCCATGTCCTGCGCTTTAGCTTCTGCTCTCTGCACAAACTAGGATGCAGCGCACATTTATCTAGGTTTAAATGTTTAAACATTGTTATATGCTTGAACTGTTTTAGTATATCTAGATTTGATTTTAGGCAAGTCGTGATGATTTGAGAAGGCTAAACTGATCAAACATAATGATCAGCCTGCGGTCCGCCACTGGCCGCTTGGTCGTTAGCCTACTTTAAGAAAGAAAAAAAAACTTAACGAACAAAAAATGCTCCAAACGTTTTTCTAAATTAACTTAATGAAAAAAAAACCCGAAACGAATCACTTTGCCATTACATACAAAACCGAACAAATTTTAATAGCTGAAACAGTATAATATAATACAACCGCCATCTGCGCATCACTAGTGAACATGCTGTTACTGTAGTTCTAGACTAAACGTGAATGTGCATTAATTCATCCCACTCGCAAAAAAAAACAGATTTAGTATTCATCAAAATGAATTAAAACAGTGAAATGCAAACTCAGAATATGATGCAAACCTGCAATAATTAAATGTTAAACAACACAAATGTATCTAATCCCATTTTATTAACCAATGTCTTTGCTGCTGACCTTTGATGATCCAGTTCAACCATACTAATAAGCAAAAATGACTTTAGATAAACTAACAATCATGCTTCATTTTTTTTTTTATTGCTGAAGAGTGTTGAACCTTCTTCTTCTGCGTTCTACTTTACAGACGTGAATTTACTTTTCCTTCAGCCTGAGGTTTATTCATTACACTTTTTGGTGTGAAAGGCTTTTTCATTTGCTATAAATAGAACTTCTTATGTTAAAAACAATCAAGCCCTGCTCATATTTAAAAAGTAACGCAAAAGTAATGTAACGCATTACTTTCCATAAAAAGTAACTAAGTAACGTAATTAGTTACTTTTTTAGGGAGTAACGCAATATTGTAATGCATTACTTTTAAAAGTAACTTTCCCCAACACTGCAGACAGTAGTTGTGTAAAGAATCTTAATCTTGGACCATCAGGAATCTTTTGTGTCTGTCTGTATTCATGCATTTGTCTGTATTTGTGTTTGGGTTTCCAAGAGGCTTCAATATAGCGCTTGCCAGTGTAACAGTGTGTTTGTCCGTCTGGTCACCTCCTCCTCCTTGTCTGGATCTCTGCGTTTCATTTAAGTCCACCACCCAAACCCAGAAGGCACGCTATTTGTTTTTTGTTTTTTTCCTTGTCTCATTTTCTAATTTTCCTCCCACACAGTTAACCAGAGCTCCCAGTGAGGGTGGAACCTGCAAGGTATCCAATAGAAGTGCAGCTGAGAGGTTTAATGAGAAAAACAGGTGGGAGCTTTAAGAAAATCACAGTGGCCTTGCATTAAAGATGACTATGGAGGCCAAACAATAGTGGCTTTGTGAGTCTGTCTCTGATTCCTCCTCCTCTCCCTTTCCCCCAAGGTTTCTAATCCCAAACCTCCCCACAACTTCACATGAAATAACAGCGGACATCAGTGAAGGGACGGTTACCTCCAATGCATCATGGGACTGCAGGTTTAGTCAAATCAAAGTGACTAATTTTGACAAATTCACTGACTACACTGACATTTAAGGAAAGTTTGCCCAAAATAATAATTCTGTCATTATCTACTCACCCTTGTGTTGTTGTTTTTTTCTTCCATGGAACACAAAAGAATATTTTTCAAAAAATATTCCAACCAAATCCTGTTCCATGTAATAAAGTCTCTGAAATGACAAAAACGCACCATAAAAGTACTCCATATGACTACATTCTATTTCATCTAAAGCTAGGCAATTGTGTGGGAAAATTTAAAGTTCAATTAAAACAGAAGCCATTTGTCATCAATCCCTGTCAGTGATGGAATTTTACGTCATTTATGAGACAATGTTTCCCTGCCACTGACAGAATTTTCGGGCTTTACATGTTTTTACTGTTAAGGCCTGTTCACATAACTATAATGATAATGATATAGTTCTATTAAAGAATAGTCCACACCACAGCTATAATGATAAAGGCACGGAGAAACTATATTGTCGGAATCACTTTCAGAATTTTTTTTTTTCAGCCGATGAATGATAAAAATATTGACACCCAATCAGAATCAACCATGCTATAATTAGCTCGAATTTAAAACGGCAGAAAAGCGTGAGCTTAGAGTAAACAGACGATATCGTCCGTTGATGTGGATGCTAGTATAGATGACTTTGTAGTTATTGCCCTAGTAAAAAAGTAATATATTTAAAATGCATTTATTTCATACTGAGTATAGTTCAAATCTATTAACACATTTACTGACATATCGCTTGAGACTTTCTGATATAAACAATTATTATCAAACTTTATTTGGAGTATCACTTGTGCACAATGCACATTTCTTAATGTTAAACTTAAATGTGTTTTAATGTCACTACTGATGAGGATTGTATGATCTTTGAATAAACGGTTAAACATTTTTTAAAGGGGTCATATAATGCCATTTTTGTACAAGTTAATATGATTCTTTATGGTCTAAAAGAAAAGTTTGTAATATACTTTAATTAAAAATTCTCGTTAGTATTGTAAGAAAACACTCATTTTACCTGGTCAAAAACAGCTCTCTGTTCAGCACTCCATTTCAGTGCATGTGCCTTTAAATGATCGTGAGCTCTGCTCACCCCGCCCCTCTGCTCTGTGGGGCGTGACACAACACACGTGGAGTGTTGCCTTGACAACAGTTGAGGGTATCTTTTGGCGGAAGAATGGCAGCGGGAGTTTCTGAGGACACTGTGCAACCATATCAATTTGAACCGGAGTCGGACCCGGAACAAGATGATGGCCCCGAAGAAGTTCGACAATTAAGGCTCGAACAGGATGTTTCTGAATGGCCGGTTAACGTAATGTCACTTTGATCTATCTTTGTATGTACTGTTACAACACGTTACTGTACTGTACTGTTATTACTTATTAATCAGTAACAGACACCGTTATAAACCATCTACAAAAGTAAGCTTAATGTACTGTTACCACGTTAACTTTACCACAGCTTACACAGTTTATAATAACACAATAACCATAACGCGTTGTTCATTACAAACGTGGGATTATTAATTATATTGAGAACGTCGTACATAGAAAACATGCCGTAATGAACACTCGATTTCACGGAATGAACACTTGATTTCACGGAATGAACACTTGATTTCACGGAGTGTACACTTGATTTCACGTAATGAACACTTGATTTCACGTAATGAAAGTTAGTGTAAACTTTAGCCACATTCATGGTGAAACATGCAAGCGATTATCAAAGATTAATATAAGGGTTAATAAAACGTTACACTCACTTCTTCTGGAGGTGCAGCAGGAACACGAATAGTTGGTACCGAGGAGCAGCTTCTTGGCAAAAGCAGCTTTAAACTGACCCTCGTTTATAAAGCAGTCTGGTGAGAAATGATTCGCGCAAACATGAAAGAATTGAGGTTGATCTGGGGGACTATTCCCTTCGATTCAGCGGTTCTGATTTAGGAACATCAACACGACTGCTGTGTTCGTTATTACACCCAAGAACAGAACACCAGGATCGCTTAGACGCCATTCTGCTCCAGCGTATCAACAATGGCGGACTATGATGACAGCTCGCTCAGGGCGGGTCTGTGTTGAAATGCTCCTGTCAATCAACAATCGTGGGAGGGGCCTCCGATCTTGTGACATCACAAGACGAACAGCTCGATTTGA
Source organism: Tor tambroides (assembly GCA_021397915.2). NCBI lineage: Eukaryota > Metazoa > Chordata > Actinopteri > Cypriniformes > Cyprinidae > Tor > Tor tambroides. The sequence goes on along the minus strand of JAFVLL020027078.1, from coordinate 39,696 downwards.
GACAGGGGAAAAGATATTAGGAGATTAAAAAAAAAACACTGGATGGATTTTTATCATTATAGGATGGTTGTGTACAGGCACTGCCAACACACATTTCAGTACAATCAACTTGTAAAAGTGGATATAGCATTACATGACCCCTTTAAATGCAAGATATTTAAAGTGTACTTGCAACAGTTCCACTTTAGCACAATCAAATATACTTAAGTATATCTTTAGTAGGACTTCAGCACTGCTTCCACACAATTAAAGTGCATTAAGCACAAAATTAGTTGTTCCAATTTAGCAGACTTTAAGTATACCAGTTTAGTATACTAAAAGTACAATTGCAGGGTATTTTTATTAAGTACATAATATGTAAATGTATTTGTAGTATACTTAGCATGAAATAAATGTATTTCAAATACATTTTAGTATTTATTTTTCACTAGGGTGTTCTTGGTGTGAACTTCTAAAAGAGTGTTGAACATCTAGATCAACACAGGTGAAGAAGCATAAAAAAGCGATAGTGTATGTAATCAGATGTATACGTAAAATAACGCAATCATCAAACATTAAACAGCATACAAATCAAAATTGCCTCATGGTACCGAAACGGAAGTGGTATAGGACCATGCAATCTTTGGAGGTGTCGATGGAAGTGATCTAATGAGTATATGTTTTGATCAACATTTTGAATCCGATTCGGACCTGTTCTTTCTTTTGACATATTGCATGTTCACATACTCATACAACAAAATATTTTGGGGGCCATGAACATTTTGTGAAAATTATCAAAAATGCTGGCGGGGAAAAAGTTAAATGCTGTTAATACATGGTGTAGTATAGAGGAACAATAACTCATACAACTTTGGAACGATATGAGGATGGAAAATGATGGCATTTTGGCCAAATTATTCCTTTAGACTGCTGTGTAGTAGTCTGAGAATCATAGTTTATGTGGAGACTGGCAAGCACTTGAAAAGTGCTGAATCTCACAACATATCGTTATATGGTTTCTGAGAATCAACAGAATCATTTATGTTCCTGCAGTTGCATTCTAGTGTTAATGCTTGGGTCTGGCTATATGATATCTAATGGATTCCTCACAGATGTGCTTCATATGGAAGATGTAAACCTGTTTGAAAAATGAGGGATAAACACAATCATGTGTGATATGATGAGACAGAACTCACTTGATAGCATTTCTTCATGCTCTGGAAGGAACTTGTCTCATATCTTATTTCATCTTTGCATGATATATTGGAAAGTTACCGTGATGTTTGGATGGAAACTTAAGAGTTATGGATTCTTGGATAGCCTGTCTCAAATGCACATAAAGCAGGCAAACCTGAAGTTGGATGAAGCTGCTTGGCAAATGTTCACTATACCAGCATATGGCTTTCTTCTCCGCAACCTTCAGATGCCACCTTAACTAATCTGAACTACCTTGTAGTTCTACATTCCCACAGGAGTCTCTCTACAGCACATGTCAAACTCTAATCATGGAGGGCAACTGTCCTGCAGAGTGCAGGCAAATAAATAAATAAATAAATAAAAAACTACATGGAAATTTGTAGAGAGTCTGAAGACCTTGATTAGCTGGTTTAGGTTTGCTTAATTAGGGTTGGAGCTAAACTCATCAGAAGAGTGGCTCTCCAAGAACTGAATTTGACACCCCTGCTCTACAAGGTAGTCCTACAACATCTAAAAGGTACTTCACATTTGTGGAACCTGATGCAAATTGAGACAGAATCATACTGAAATGGGACAAAAAATCTGCATAGATCTCTACCTGTGTGATTGCGCAATTGGGAATTGGACAAAATGCAAAAATTGTGGAAAGGAGCAGGAAGAAATTACGTTTAGCTATGGAGTTTAACTCCAACATATTTGCTTGCAAGTATCTAGGGCTGCATTCCAGTTCATTTTTTGTGCCCTTCACTCGCTAACTTCCCTCCGTCTCATTGACTCGGATGTACGTCATTGATTACGTTGCATGAGTAACCACTTCTGGCAGAAGCCTTGCAATGGGCAGAACTAAAATGTCCTAAGCCCTTGATCACTTTAGAATCCGCTATGGAGTTGGTTTATTATTAAAAAAAAATCCCTAATGAATTTGTTTGATGCAATATTCTATATGTATGTATGCTGGGGCTGTTATAAATATTTTAAAAAAAATCATTTATATATTATAGAGTTGTTTGGGGTGGGGATAAATTAAACGCGATCTGCAATGACATCATAATCGTGTTGCATTGTGGTCTATGGATCAGCCTGAAGTGTGCAAATGAAGTAGACTCGCTCCCCCGGTCAAAATCGAGGGGTCGAGAGTCTGTCCATATAAACTTCCCTCCAACACTTCACCTCAAAATGGCAGAGGGGATTCCCCTGAGGGAAAGTGCTTAGGGAAGTTTGCGAGTGCGTGTCTAAAAGTGGAGTGGATCGCAGCCTAGTTATCCTGACGTAGATGAGCTGGTTCAGGTGTGTTTAATTAAGACTAGAGCTAAACTCTTCAGGAGGGTGAACCTGCAAGAGCAGGACTGGACACCCATTCTAATGTTTTGTAACATTCTTATAGCAGTTTGTAACTATATTATTATGTATATATTTGTGAATTTGTAGCTAATTCATGTTCAGTTGTATCATGTTTTTTACATTGTCATATTGCTTATGCCCCACTGACCATTAGGTTTAGGAGTGGAGTTTGCAAAGTTCCTTCGTGCTTACTTTTTAAAAAAAAGATGTAGGGTAGAGTGGGGTAAAATATAATTATATTTTCACAATGATAGATTTCTTTTTTTTTTTTTTCTCAAACATAGTCTATGGGGGTAAAACGCCCCCAGGGGTAATGGGCAATTACTGTAGTTTCTCTGTTCTGAACATCAAATCCTTTGTTTTTCCATCAAATGTATTCTAACTATTTGGTTGAATAAAATTATTTGGATTTTATATTTAAAAATTACCTCAATTTAGCATCAGGTAACTAGTTAGCTAGCCAGATAGCATCAGCTAACAAAATGTTTCAAATAGGCTATTATAATTTTGTAATTCATAATTACTGATTATATTCTTTTTCATTTTAAGCTAAAACTTCCTGTACTCTGATTATGCTGTAAATGTTTAAAGCAGATTGCTTTGTCAGACCGGGGGGCATTTTACCCCACCCATGGGAGTGTTTTGCCCCATAGGTGGGGTAAAACGCCCCCTTGGTACAAATGTAATTTTTGTTAAAAATCTAATAACATGAAAACTCTGGACATTTTTCATACTTAGTTTATGATTGATGTCATTGTCAATAAAACAATGATAACTTTTCTGAACACATTTAACTTCTGTTTCACAGAAAAAAAATTACACAGTCCTTAAGGGGGACATTTTCCCCCACTCTACCCTAAGTTTCCGTACAAAGCTCATGGTACAAATTCTTACAAAAACACCACCTCGTACACTTAAATTTTACGCAAACCTCAACAACCTTGCTTCCCCTTGAACCAAGGTGTATAACTAGCTCAGGTTAATCTTGAAACTGAGATCAGTCGACGTGTACAGCCTCCTCTTACAATCCCCTTAAGCTTCAGGTTCTCCCCAGGAGGCAGGAATTACGGGAGCCCTGTGGGACCCCTATATATGAAACACCTCTTTGCCTCTGAGTCTCATGCTCATTAAAACAACACCCCCTACCCCAAACCTCAGCCCCCATTTCCTGCTGAGTTCAGACTGCTGCGCTCTTAGCCTTATAGGCTTTTTTTTGCTGGTGCTCGTGGTCGGGGGTGGCCAGTTGGAAAATTAAGCAGTGGCTGATATAGATCCTACCGTATGTGCCCTCTTTGCTCTCTTCAAACACTCTGTGTTTGGAGAAGAAGGGGCCTCCAGGTTTGGGGGTAAAAAGGTGGGTGGCTGGGGACTCAAGAGCGGAGAGACCAGCAGAGCAGATTGGAGGAACATATTTTGTCTGTAGCTATGTTTCTATCACCCTGTCTTTATGCACATTTTGAAGTATCACATCGGAAATGAGTGATGGAAACAGCAAAATTTTGGAAAAAAATCCCTTAATTTGCAAAAAAAAGTTTTTATGCTTCCTTAAAGTGGTTTTTGACTTGTGCGAAAAAGAGTTAATGCAAATAATGGGTGATGGAAACACATTTACTGAATAAATTCCTACATGCACATTAAAAAGTCATGTTACTTTGCGTGATGGGATGACACAACTTGACTAACCAGCAGACCGATCTCGTTGCACAGCATCTAAAATGGTCGTTCTGAAATGGCTGAGCAAAGTCTGTTGTCACAGTGTTTCTGTATAGGCTAACTGCCTCCCAGAATTGTCTTACATGACGGCGCTCCCAAAAAGCATGCATCCACCTGCGAAAGCAATGTCGGCATTTCTTGTGTTTCGTCTGCTTGCTCACAAGGAGTCAATTATACAGTATATGAAAATTATTATATTCAGTGGCTTCTCTTACGTTTCTTAGTGATTTAATGCCAGTTTATCAGGAAGTGATGATTTTGTTCTCTTTGACTCGTTAGATTTTGCAAATTTTTAATGTAATTTTCCAATTTTTCGATAAGTTAAATGAACAACTTTGAATGTAAACATATCTAATGATGCTGTTTATAGAGTAAACATATTTCACATGAGCGCCAAGCAAAACAATTCTCAGTTTCATTTTATTCTAAAAAAAAGCATTCATGAAACATTGATTAATATCATGACTTTGGTTCTGTTTACAATTTGTCTTTTTCATTTTTTTTTTTTTTCCAGCAGCTAAATAACTCTTGTGTTTGGACACTTTGACAAGTTATGAATTATTCTTTCAACTCTTATAATTATATTACCTGGCATAAACCCTTCATAATGCTAATAATCCGGTCTATTCAGCATTTTCAAGAGTCTGGTTTAGATAAGGGTTATGAAATGTTTGGTGTGCCTGTTTGATATGTGCTCTGTGTAGCTTAGGCGGGCCCATGACACAATGCCAGGGTGTTATATGGATAGTTCACACAAAAAATCCTTTACTTACCCTCAAGTTGTTCAAAACATGTATGAGTTTCTTTTTTATGTTCATAATAGAAGATAATTTGAAGAATGCTAAACAAACAGTTGTTGTTATTCATTGACTACCATAGTATGGAAAAAGAAAATACTATGGAAATCAGTGGGGACCAGAAAGAGTTTGGTTATTCTAAACATCTTCTTTTTTTTTCCGCAGAAGAAATAAATTCATACAGGTTTGGAACAACTTGAGGGTGAGTAAATGGTGAAAAGATTTTCATTTCTGGGTGAACTATCCCTTTAATATACTGTAGGTTCTTCTGTAGGACAGGGGTGTCCAATCCTGCTCCTGGAGGGCCAGTGTCCTGAGTTTAGCTCCAACTTGCCAAAGCACACTTGCTTACAAGTTTCAAGTTATCCTGAAGACCTTGATTAGCTGGTTCAGTTGTGTTTAATTAGAACTGGAGCTAAACTCTTATGGAAATTTGTAATTATATTACGTATTGGCGAATTGGTGGCTAATTGCTATGAAATTGCATTATTTCTTTTTCACACAATCTGCTTATGCTCCACCATTAGGTTTTGGGGTGGACCTTCATGTACAAATCTCATGGTACAAATTCATGAGAAATCAGCACCTCGTAGACTTGAAAAAAGCTATGTTATTTTTTGAGCCCAAATGCTTTGTTGAGTGTTGAGTAAGGAAGCTAGGTTAATTTGACCCTATGTAGGTAGTAATCTTTCGCAATCAGTAACTCAGTGGTGCTGGGTTGAGAATGTGGACTTGGAAGACAGCATGAACTGTAATTCACTAGCACCCACATGAACTGCCGTCATAACAAATATCAGGTATTCATCATTAACTGACAGTAACTGTACATGTACAGGCGGTTTATTTAGGGTATGTTAAGTATGAATGGTGGCAACAGTGGCAACTGACGACAGTATTGCAGTACTCAAGAACGTACTGTCTCAAGTCCAAATCAAAGACCACATTTTCATGGTCTTGGACTCAGGAGCATGTGGCCTCGGTCTTGACTTGGACTTGACCCTCTTCTGGTTTCAGTCATGACTTGGACTCATATTCGCTGGTCTTGACTCCAGCAATTCCTCATTGCACTATGTTTGTTTATGGGTATGTTATGTCATAATGAAGACAGTTATGTCATCATTCAGGGCTCAAGTCAGTGGAAATATGGGCTGGTTTGGAGAGAGAAGTTCACTTCCACAGTTATCCCTGTGCTGACTGAGCCTAATTCTGTTTTCAGATTCTGGTACCAAATATGATTAAGATTGTCTAATTTAGAGTGATATTTCATAGAATGTCCAACCCACAGCCAAGGTCTCGCCAAGCACAGAGTCAAGGACACACAAGCAATAAATGACAATGGACATGGGAAGAGTCTGTTGTCTAGCAGGGTCCAGAGAAGGAGGAAAACAGAGGAGGAGGCCAGTCTGAGATTCATTTTCCTTCTCTTTCAGCTGCTCAGTTTAACAAGTGGCATGTGTGAACCATTAGGACTGAACAATTTCCCTGGAAAGTGAGAGTACTTTTGAGGTGGATGCATTAAGATGAATTCCAGAGACCCTGAGCTAATGAGCACATGTGAAGGCATGTCACCATAAAGACCATCCGCAGCGCTCACGGGCCTGTCAACGGTAACCAAAGAAGAGCTCTTTGGGCATGGGATCAATGCGCCACAGACCAATGCAGTGGAAAAGCACCTCTGCGCCCAGGGAAATTTCCAGACAGACAGCCCCAATCAAAAAAATGTATGTAAACATTCATCCATTTCCAAAATGAAAACAAAAAGCCAGCATTTACAAACTAAAGTGAGACAAAACAGACCAGTGGGAAAAAGTAACATGAGCACAAAATGGCAAATTTACCAAGTTTTCCCATTTATTTCATGACAGTTTGAAATCAGACAATCAGACAGGGCAAGGCTTTACAGTACAGTGATATTTGGTACTGTGGAAAATTAGTGTGATCTCAACATCTGCAATAGATTTAATGTGATGTGAAAACTATGTATGAATTAGAATTAAAGTCAAAATTCATTTGGACTAGAAAAATGTTATTCATACAAATTAGGTAGTCTAAACTCATTGTCAGCTGGTTAAAAATTTGTTTTGTTTATAACCAAATATGAAATTCAGCTGAATATTACATTAACTTGGAGCACATGCTGTAATCTGATGGAGGTGTAAATCATTACATGAACACTGATGATGATTTGGGTCAAAAACAATCAAGTTTGGTTCTTTTTGGCAACCATGCACTTTCAAACGCCATTCTGGCTTTTTGAGTTCCCATTCGCAGTCACCAGTCCCTGTTGAAAAAACCGGCATATGCTTAGGTTTGTTTTGAAGCATGGCTGCTGGTTTGAGCTGGTTTAAGCTGGTCCTTAGCTGGTCATGTGCTGGTCCTAAGCAACTAGCTCCTGCTCAGGACCATCTTAGGACCAGCACATGACCAGCTTTAACCAGCTCGTGACCAGCTAAGGACCAGCTTAAACCAGCTCATGACAAGCTCATGACCAGGTAAGGACCAGCTTAAACCAGAAGCTATGCTTCAAAACAAACCTAACCAGCATATGCTGGTTTTTTTCAACAGGGGTCACTGCTTGAGTGATTCTGGTGTGAAAGAAAAAACGCTTTGACAAAACACTCCGGTTTTAAAAGAACACACTCCTCACTGCAGTCAGTTTAAAATGTATCTCTCCTCTTCACTTTAATTAGTTTTCTAATTAAGGGCAGACTCTTGGTCTAGATTTGGACTTGACTCTCTTCTGGACTTGGTCTTGACTTGGACTCAACCCTCTTCTGGTCTCTGTCTTGACTCAGACTTCTTGATTTGGACTCGACCCTCTTCTGGTCTTGGTCTAGATTTGGACTTGACCCTCTTCTGGTCTTGGTCTTGACTTGGACTCAGCCCTCTTCTGGTCTCTGTCTTGACTCAGACTTCTTGATTTGGACTCGACCCTTTTCTAGTCTTGGCCTTGACTTGGACTCAGCCTTCTTCTGGTCTTGGTCTAGATTTGGACTTGACCTTTTTCTGTTCTTTTTCTTGACTTGGACTCAACCCTCTTCTGGTCTCTGTCTTGACTCAGACTTCTTGATTTGGACTCGACCCTCCTTTGGTCTTGGTCTAGATTTGGACTCGACCCTCTTCTGTTTTTAATCTTGACTTGGACTCGACCCTCCTTTGGTCTTGGTCTAGATTTGGACTCGACCCTCTTCTGTTTTTAATCTTGACTTGGACTCGACCCTCCTTTGGTCTTGGTCTAGATTTGGACTCGACCCTCTTCTGTTTTTAATCTTAACTTGGACTCGACCCTCTTCTGGTCTTGGTCTTGATTTGGACTCGACCCTCTTCTGGTCTAGGTCTCGATTTGGACTCAACCCTCTTCTGATCTCTGTCTTGACTCAGACTTCTTGATTTGGACTCGACCCTCTTCTAGTCTTAGTCTTGATTTGGACTCGAACCTCTTCTGGTCTAGGTCTTGACTTGGACTCAACCCTCATCTAGTGTGGACCTGAACTCTACTCCAAAGCTTCATCACAGTCTTTGTTTATAAGTTTCACTCCTAATTCTGAGAACATTTTAACTCTTTCCCCATCAGCATTTTCCACAAAAGTTTAATGGGCCCCAGAATAATTTTGTTGTATGAATATCTGAACATGCAATATACCAAAGCAAAGGACAGAGCCTCTGCTTTTAAACAAAACAAACGTTTTATTCTAGCTTCATGCAGTCTTTTTCTGTCAACCCTTGAACATGGGTAAGTTTCATTAATAAAGCATCATTTTGAACAAAAATCTGAGAAAATCATGTTTTTGTAAAATACTTTGTCTGAATCAGATTCAGAACGATGATCAAAACATAGATGGAATAGATTGCTTCCATCTACACATCCAAAGCTTGCATGGTCCAAAACCCACCTGGATCGTCATTTCATTCAGTAATGTTAGGCAGTTTTGATTTATATGCTATTTAATGCTTGATGATGGAGTTATTTCACATATGCTTCTGCTTACATACAGTACATGATCACTTTTTTCTGCTTCTTCTTTGCCCTGTTTTGATCCAGACATTTAATACTCTTTCGAGATGGGTCATAGCACCTCCTACCTTACACCAGACAGAAAGCCAAAAAATTCTGTTGATGGCAGAAAAAGAGCTAACATCTTATGTAATTTGATTCAGTCTTTATTCCACTTCAAAAGGATTGGATGAAACAGTAAGAATAAGAATCCAAAACAACATTTGGTTTTCCAGAATGACCCGATTTAATCTCCCATCAAACACATGAAAGAATATCACAGTATCATCCAAAAACACATTAAGATACATACCAAAATGTGGCATCCCTTACGAAAAAGAAGTTTATTCAAGTGCCCTATTAGTATACTCCTTTTAAACTAAAAATAGGAAACTATACTTTCAGTCTACTTTTTATGTACTTCTCAGAAATATATTTAAAATGACATTTAACTATACTTGACTTATACTTAGAAAAAGTCTAAATATATTTATATATATATCTAAATATATAAGTTATACTTGTGCTTCGAGAATCCACCTTTTCATTTATACGGTAGGGGGCGATATTACACATCTTCTGTACAGAATTTCCAAAACACAAGCGAAGAAGAAACAGAAAAAAACAAAGCTTCCACACCTAATCTCACACAATCATTAGACATAAAAAAGCATCAAAACTGTGTAACGTTATGAATAAAATGTTGACCCATGAAGAGGTAATAATGATTGTCAAGCTTTGGGGTGTTGATCGACCCCATCTACATTTTGATTATCATTCTGAATCCAATTCATAATCTTTTTTTTTTTTCATCTTTTCGTTCAAAATGTTATTTCTTTATTTTTTATTTATGAAACTTACCCACATTCAAGTGTTTATAAAATGAAGGCATGAAGCTAGAATAAAATGTTTTTGTTTACAAGTCTTTCTTTTGATGTTTTGTATGTTCAGATATTCATATAACAAAATATACACAAATTAATACCTAAATAAGGACATAGTAGTATACTTAAAGTATGATGTAAAGTTCACTTAAAGAAAACTTACAAGTATACTTGCAGTATAAATCTACTAAACTAGTAGTTCACTTTTAGTATATTTGCAGTTCAAACTAAAAACATAGATGTAAACAAGTTGTGTACTCAAAGTTTACTACTGTTATACTTAAAGTATACTTAAAAGTATACTTTTATATACTAGAAATTGGGCCAATTTAGACCCAAGGAGTACTGCAATAGTACACTTACAAGTATACTACTAGTACACTGATATGTGTATACTTACTACACAAAGTATACTTAAAAATATACTTGAACTTTACTTAAGTATACTTAATAAAATAAACTTGAAGTATACTTCTTTTTGGTAAGGGATATTGTGACATTGACTGGAAGTTACATTCTATTCTTGCCTTTCTAGTTTCATAAGCCATGCAAACACTGAACACAACACATTCTCTTGAGGCCAATTTTGGGAAGAACATTGTGTCAAATATGTCCCTATTCCATTGTCAGCATGCCTTTGTATTATTTAGTTTCAGACAGGTTATGCAAATTGTATTTTCTAAGCAGAAACTGTCATCTATTTGACACTGATATGAAATGACTTCGGTACAGTCCTGCCCTTAAATGGGAGAAGTATCAAATTCTTTCAAATTCACGTCAGATAACTTGACCTTTCCAGCCAGCCATTCATACAACTAAGAGCCTGTTTCATTGCTAAAGTTTAATGTATCCGTAGAGTCTGTGAACTCACTTAAGGTTTAACTCAATCTTACCTCCACACATTTATCAGTAATGATAATGTGGTTTATTCCTGGAACAAATTATTATGCACATTAACCTCCTGACCCTATTCTGTTTCTTATTATTGTGTGTTAAACACCTCAACTTAGTTTATAATCATATTCTCATTTCGCAAGCCTCGCCAATTACATCCATAGTGCCAGATCAGTTTACTCTTTTCTTCACAATGCCTTACATTATTTCAACAAGGAAACCCTTGAAATGGATGTCCAAACAAAATTTGTAGAAGAGCATGCTAATGTAAATCACAATGACTACAATAAACCAGTCTTTTATAAACAGCTGCTTAGACCTTCCAGCAATTCTTCCAGTAATCGTACATTAGCGATTCTAGAAAAAATTGGGAAAATTTTTTGCAACATCTCTTTTTTTTGTCACAGTTTATTACTTTGAAGCTGCTTTTAAACAATCTGTATTGTATAAAGTGTTATATAAATAAATGTGACTTGACCAGTCATTTATAAACAGCTGCTTGGACCTTCCAGCAATTCTTCCATTCTGGAAATATCTCTCTATAAGAAAAAAAAAAAATAATTGGACATTAGAGTACAATGTCCCCTTCATTTTTAACATGGCATTGTTAATTATAAATTAAAATAACTGATCATTTGATTGGCAAAGCAAAATAACTGACTCAGGACCACTGAATAGATGAATTGCAGTCAATTATTCTTTATTAATAACATGAGGTTACATACAGTATCTGCAAAAACTCCCTATTCCTGGCCTCAGGTAAAGTGAGGCACCGTCAGTTTAGTAGGAAAGCTTAGAAGGGAGAGAGAAAGGGCAAGGATGATAAATTGATGAGAAGCACATGGGCCACGTGCTCATATTTTACCCTCTGTGTGAATCTGAGACACATGGGACCTCTTTATGACCCATTACTGTAATTTGTTCCGTCACCCTCCGCCAGCATTTAATCCCTGTCTTAAAGAGGGCTGGTGTTGCCTGGCAACAACCATCGCCACGGTCACACTAGCATCCGTATCCCAGCAGTCTGCTGAAGTGGATGAAATGTGTGCAGACGACATCTGTGACTGAACGTCCTGTCAGGGACAAAACACGAGTCATTAGCTGCCATGTCATGAGTGAACACTGCTTCAAAAAGACTAAAGGGCCTCTTCAGCTCAGGATTAGACTTATGTTCAGCCCAGGGAAGCAAGGCTGGGCAGAATCCAGAATGTAGTTCATTTTTAGTTCATGAAGGTGAATTCAGTTTGCCACATGCACCAAGTAATGTTGATTTTTGAATAGGACTGGTTTACTAGGATTTCCATAAGGACTGGTAAAATTTCATTATATTATTAATATTAACATTATCTATTTTTTTTTTTTTTTTGGGTAACATTTTAGAATAGGGAACACATATTCACTGTTAATTAAGAGTTTTCACTCAATAAACTCCTAATTTGCTGCTTGCTAATAATTGTTAAATTTAGGTATGGGGTTGGATTAAGGGATCTAAAATATGGTCATTCAGAATAAGGCATTAATATCTGATTTATGAGTACTAATAAACAGCCAATATGCGACTAATATGTATGCTAATAAGCTACTAGTTAATATTGAGAATTGGTCCTTAAAATAAAGTGTTACCGTAGTTTTTTTTTTTTTTTTTTTAAACTACACCTCATTCTGTGTGTTTGATAGCATGTTTATGAGTAATTTATACTGGAAAGTTAAATATATTATTAAAATTAAATAAGAACTAAATAAATAAAATATTTTGAAAAACTACAATGAAATGAATTAATTTTATTTAACATATTAAAAAAGAAATTCAGGAAATCATAATCAATTATTATTATTATTATTAGTAGTAGTAGTAGTAGTATTTATTTATTTATTTATTTTATTTTTTTCAAATCCCCAAATTGTGGAAGTAGTTCAGTCTAGAATCAACCCCTCGACCATGTAATGGATCATTGCCTTGAAGGAAAGTGTCCAGAGAGCTAAGCTTTTGTGGATGGGCTTCCATTTTCCCATAGATTTTGCTGATTTTCCCCATAATTTGGGAAAAACATTCCGTTCTCATAAACACAACTGTAACCATCAGATGCCTTTGCCTTCAGAAACCATCCAGAAATCACTACCCATGGCATTTCATAATTTGCTATTTTGACATAAAACTGAAATGAACGGGAAGCTGAATCAAACTCCACAGGCAGAGATTTATGTTTTTCTCATCAGAAAATACACCTATTGATGTTCCACTCACACATAGTAGCTGATGCATTGCCTTTACTTGATTACTCTGTTCTTACAAATACAGAGGTAGGTACTTAATAGTCTGATCTATTGTGATGTAATGTTTTTGTAACCTGCTCGTGACCCTAAAAACAAGAGCTGACAAAGACCGCTAATCCAACCCAGCTAACCAGTGTCTGGTGTCTTAATCTAGATAATCGTTTTGTTGCACTTATCATCAGAATGACTTGTCATTCATCATGATTCATCATGACTCATTCATTGTTTTCCATATTGAGATTCATATATTGTGAATGTTTCCTCCATTTCCACTTGATATTTTATATCAAAGAAAGCTACTTGTATTGGAAATGGTGGTAGTCTGGAAGAACATGTAAATTCTGTTACAAGACAAAAGCCAGTCACTGGCCAAGCTGTCAAAAGCTGGAAAACTGTCAAGCTGGAAAAGTCCTGTGAGATTCCTGCTAGGACAGACGATCATCATAAAAGTAGTCCATACGACTTGTGCATCTTATTCCAAGTTTTTTGAAGCCTTATAAATCTGTGTGAGAAACTAAAGAACATATTAGGCTCAAAAGCCAACAATGAGCTGTTTAAAGGGCTCATTATACTTTTTTTTTTTTTAATATGTTCCTTGAGGTATATTTACAGTATAATGTTAATAAAGTTTTTCTGCACAAAAATAAATAAATAAATAAATAAATATAAATAAACGAATGAATGAATAAGAGGAAAAATTATTATTTTCAACCCTCATTCTGACCCTCTCTCTAAAATGACCTGTTTTAAGGGGCGGGTCCTTTAAGGCTTGTCAGTATTCAGCCACTGTTATGATTGGCTAACATCATTGCATAGGAAACAGTATCAATGCCCCCTCGCTATTGCATGTAAGTGTTCTGGCAACACGAAAAAAAAATTCTAGATAAAGCATTATGAAATCATTTACTTACAGTTTGTGATGCAGCTACAGTCAGATATAGTACCACTTCATCTTTCAACAAATGTTTTTTTGTGAACTCTCCATGACACTGTGCCTCATTTACAAAACAAAATTTTCTGAATAATCTTCTGACATGATCCGGGGTGCCATTAAAAATAAATCATCCACTTGTTCCTTACGCTGATATTTGTACAAAGATGCGAACGAGCTGTTTAAACCAAACACATCAAAAACCACAACAAATATCCAATGCTTCTTAAAAACCACAACAAATTCCTCATGTGTTTGCGCACACTTGGCAAATAAAGCTGATTCTGATTCTGATTCTGATCAAAGCGAATGTTCTTTCACTCCATTTGTCCTACTGACGACAGACTCAAGTGTGTGGACTGTCAGAAAGCAAAAGCGCATCTGTATACTGTATCCAGTATAGACAGGATAGCGGCAGCGATTGTAATTTTATTTGCTTTTGATGCGACGCAACACTCGCATTCAGTGTGATCAAGTGTCAGTTGTTAATGACTGAACGCCAGTGGGCAGGGCCTATGGTGAGAAGAAGACTATTAGACTATTAGACTATGACTGCACCAATGTGACGTCACCTTGCCCCTCGGATCCAAAACGTTTTTGGAGTTTGGTTAAAAAAATGCTTTGTTTATAATGAGGGGAATGTTTTAAGCTAGGAAACATGCAGGATGTTTTAACGGTACAAAGACCTCTTATATGCCAAAAGATCAAAGCAAACTTGATTTATCATGTCATGACCCCTTTAATGTCAGGTTGCATTGTGACAGCTTACTACTTATAGTAACCCCTCTACTGGTTACTTTTAGACGAAATCTATGCTCCCTTTCACCCTCACATCTTCCCTCACCTACCCATTTCTCATCTCTTGATGTGAATGCAGCTACAGACACTTTATGCCCTATTTTAACTTCTTGTCTAGACGATATTTGTCCTCTCTCTTCCAGGCCAGCATGAACTGCCCCTTCTAACCCTTGGTTATCCGATGTTCTCCGTGAGCATCGGTCCAAACTCAGGGCAGCAGAGAGAAAATGGTGCAAATCAAGACCCGTCAGACCTGAGTATGTATCAGTTTTGCTGTCATTCTTCTCTGCTGAAGTCCACACTGCCAAATCTTCATACTTTCACAACAAGATAAACAGTGCTCCAGACACACGTAATCTCTTCAAAACATTCAATTCTCTCCTCTGTCCCCCTCCACCACCTCCCACAACTTCTATAACAGCTGATGAGTTCACCACATTCTTCACAGACAAAACTAGAACAATCAGCAGTCAATTCTCAGCCCCACGCACACAGGAACTCAAATCAGCCACATCCACTGCTAAAACTCCCATCTTCTCCTTCTGTCCCCTTACTGAGGCAGAAGTATCAAAACTTCTCCTCTCCAGCCATCCTACAACATGTCCTCTAGACCCAATCCCCTCACACCTTCTTCAAGAAATCTCTCCCACACTTTTACCAGCACTCACACATATCAACGCATCTCTCCTCACTGCCACTTTCTCCACCGCATTCAAGCAGGCTCGGGTAACTCCACTGCTCAAAAAACCTACATTAAACACTTCACTTTTATATAGCTACAGACCTGTTTCCTTCCATTCTTAGCAAAAACCCTCGAACAAGTTGTTTTCAACCAGGTATCATTGTTTCTCTCACAGAACAACAAACTGAACACTAACCAGTCAGGTTTCAGGAGTGGCCATTCAACTGAGACTGCGCTACTGTCAGTCACTGAAGCCTTACGGATTGCAAAAGCTGATTCCAAATCATCAGTCCTTATTCTTCTAGATCTATCTGCTGCTTTTGACACTGTCAATCATCAGATCCTCCTGTCCACCCTCTCATCACTGGGCATCACAGGGATTCCACTTCGCTGGTTTGAATCCTATCTCACTGGTAGGTCGTTCAGGGTGGCCTGGGGAGGGGAGGCATCCAAAGCACATCGACTGGTCACTGGGGTTCCTCAGGGATCAGTCCTTGGACCCCTCCTCTTCTCCATTTACACCACATCACTGGGTCCCATCATACAGGCACATGGCTTCTCCTACCATTGCTATGCTGATGACACACAGCTCTACCTCTCATTTCAACCAGATGATCCAACAGTAGCTGCACGGATCTCAGGCTGCCTGGAGAACATCTCGGCATGGATGAAAGAACATCACCTCCAGCTCAACCTGGCAAAGACCGAGCTGCTTGTTTTCCTTGCCATTCCAACTCTACAGCATGATTTCACCATCCATCTATGTTCTTCTACAATTACCCCATCAAGTTCGGTCAGAAATCTTGGTGTAATCTTTAATGATCAGCTGACCTTCAAAGACCACATTGCAAAGACAGCTCAATCTTGCAGGATTGCATTGCACAACATCAGAAAGATCAGGCCCTTTCTAACAGATCATGCTGCACAACTTCTTTAATGATCAGCTGACCTTCAAAGACCACATTGCAAAGACAGCTCGATCTTGCAGGTTTGCATTGCACAACATCAGAAAGATCAGGCCCTTTCTAACAGAGCATGCTGCACAACTTCTTGTCCAGGCCCTTGTCATTTCTAGGCTGGACTACTGCAATGCCCTTCTGGCTGGACTTCCATCAAGTACAATCAAACCTCTACAAATGATCCAGAATGCAGCGGCACGACTGGTCTTCAACGAGCCCAAAAGAGCCCATGTTACACCTCTCTTTATCTTCTTGCACTGGCTACTGGTTGAGGCTCGCATCAAGTTCAAGACATTGATGCTTGCATATCGAACAACCACAGGCTCTGCACCCGCCTACTTCCACTCACTATTACGAATCTACATTCCCTCCAGAAGTCTGAGATCCGCTAGTGAGCGACGCCTCGTGGTACCATCACAGAGAGGCACAAAATCACTTTCCAGATCATTTTCGTTCACTGTTCCTGGCTGGTGGAATGATCTTCCCACCCCAATCCGGAATGCTGATTCCCTGACAATTTTCAAGCGACAGCTGAAAACTCATCTCTTTCAACACTATTTGACTTCATCATAAAAAAAAAAAGTCTCTCTTTATTCCTTCCCTTTCTAGCTTGTAATTATTTGGAACAATGCCTGAAACTTGGTATTACGAGCACTTCCTGTGTCTGTTTGCCTCTTTAAGATGAATCGCTTTATGCATTCCCCAATTGTAAGTCGCTTTGGATAAAAGCGTCTGCAAAATGACTAAATGTAAATGTAAATATAGTCTACTCAATATACAAGAAGCCAGTGTTTGTTCAATGAACTGTATCTGCAGTAACAGTGGAAATAATATAGTTTTTTTCTGAGACTTTAAGATATGTGCCCACACATACTATACCCTGAGGAATATTCACTGGAGTAAAAAGTATGACAGCTCCCCTTCGTGTGCATAAGTAATTCCAGTTTTTTTCTGAAAAAGGTGTCAGTGCCCTGCCTTTTTAAATCAGCCTCATTTTACGCCTAAAGAGCTCATCATTTTGAGCTATTAAGAACTTAAAAGATCTGAAAAACTGAAAAAGGGTGATATTCGATTGGGACAGATTTCATTGTCTTCAAAATGTACTGCTGAAGGTGTGATGAACAGGTTCCTTGCTGAGCGAGTTTGATGGAGCTTAATATGATTCAAATGGGCTCCATGTCGGTAAAAGAATAATGAGGTGATGAGCTGGTGTCAATCTGAATAAAACACACGCAGGTGTTCTCATGCACAGAAATCTCTCTAGTTATTATCAGTTACAAATTTGAAGCTTGAGAAAATAAGACTTGTTAGTCAGAGACTTCAGCTTGTGAATCATTTAGCCAATAAATACAAAAAAACCCTGGGTTATCACAGTCTAATGTATCATGCTTTTCATGATACAAAGAGTTAATCCTATGTACAGTAATATCAAATGGTTTATTACTGTACATAGGATTAACTCTTTGGGCCAATAGTAACCACTGGAGAAATTAACACATTACAGTAGTACAATAAAGTAATGCTGGGATATATCTTCTTCATTCACTGAGGAAGAGTAACAAATGCTCTTTAATCTTTCAAAATTAATTTAAAATTTCAAAAACCAAGAAACATGTTTGGTTCCTCGAAGAACCTTTCATTGAGAGTTCTAAAAAGAATTATTTTTATTGTGAAGAACATTTAAATAATCTGAAGAACCTTTTGTGGATATTAAAGGTTCTTCATGGAACCATCAAAACCAATAAAGAACCTTTATTTTAAACAGTGTATAAAAATATAAAGGTGACATATCATGAAAATCTGACTTTTTCTGTGTTTAAGTGCTATAATCAGGTCCCTGGTGCATCTACCAACCCAGAAAATGTGAAAAAAAGAACAACCCAGTAATTTTTTTTGGTTAGCCTTTCTCTGCAAACTTGTGAAAAAATGAACGTGTCAGATTTCGCTCCCCACATGACGTAGAAAGGGGATCTTATCATAATATTACCACCCCTTAATCTGCACATTTCCACCCACTGCACTGCCATTGTTTTTTCGCAAGTGACAAAGGTGTACCAGTTCTAGTGCCATGGTGAAAGTTTGAGCAAAGCATGCTAACTGTTCTGTCTTTGGCTGCACTGATGAGCACAGAACACTATTTAGAGTCCCAGCCTCAGAGGAGACAAGAGAGCAGTGCATTTATTGATTGATTTACTGTATAAACATATAAACATGCGATTTCTTACCCAGCTGTTTACTTTCACAGATATAACAGACTGTTTTTGTAACTCGTGTGGTTTTTAACATAAACTTGTGTGCATTTGACAGTTTAAGTGCAATAAGACATGAAAGAGAACTTAGTTTAGTACTCACATGCCATGTGTCAGCCACTTTCTGTGGGTGTGCTTTGGATGTGTGTGCTCACAAAACTGTATATCAGAAGTTTAAACTAATATGGTTTAAAATGCATGATTTCAGCACGATAGACATGATAATCAAAACCAAACAGAGGTTTTTTTAGCAGAGTATCTGAGGTACAAGCTGTCAGCCCTGTTCTAGAAAAGGGGGCGGGGAGCAGCGGCTCATTTGCATTTAAGAGACATGCCAGAAAACTGTGGGGTGTTTTAAGCTGAAGCTTCACAAATACATTCTGGAGATGCCTGAGACTTATATTACATATTGTAAAAGGGGGCATAAAACGTCTCTTTTAAAGAAATCAGTAATACAAGATTTGACATTCTCAGCCATGATGCTAGGGTGTCGTGGGTGGTTACCAGGCCATTGCTATGTAGCTGCTCTGTGTTTTTTTGGTGGTCGGTAAGACTTTTCTAGGTTTTTCTGCCCACCAGGTCAAAATATCTTCTCAAAAATTTCACTTCAAGTTATTTATCTTGGTAAAAACTGCAGACAGCAGAGAAGGAAAGAGAGCAAAAGAAAGATAATTTCTGAGAATCTCTGGAGGAGATCACACAGATGCTGAACCTTTGCCACTTACACGATGAAATATGAGCCCGCTTTATCTTTCACGTTGGTCTGTGAGTCCACGGTCTGCCTGTCATTACTGTTTTTGGCAGGCGTTTTCCTCAGACAGGCTGAAAATCAAACGAATCACACTGCCCAACCGACGTAACCCACAAAGACATGCTCACAGTCTCTGTCTCATCTTTACAACCCAGCAGTACAAAAGCCTGCATCTGAAAGATATTAACAGGGGAAACCTGGTTTGGGTTTCCTAAATTAATGTATTCCAAATGAGCATGTCGCTTTACATTTTAACAAAATATAGAGAGTATCTCTATTAAAAATAACAGGAGCAAGTTTAAAACATGGAATACAAATAGTAACTGCTGCTGATGGACCTTGGCTTGTTTCTTCAAAAGAGAACTGGAGCTGCCAAGAGCATTAAATGCCTGAACATACCAGGAGTATTTACTATAAATACTATAAATATGAATATTTACTATAATTACATGCAACCTGATCTCATGACGAAAACGTACCTGTGGGAACTTTTCGCGAAAGACACGAAATGCGTACCGTCATTTACGTTCCATGACATTTTCGATGTGAAATGTCCACTGGGTGGTGCTAAAAGAGTGTTCGTTTTTTTCCCTGGAACAGATGAACGTACATATGGTATGTTTTATGTGATGTTGGTTTTGTAGGTGTCACCACAGTCTAATGCTCTATGATGTTTTAAAATAGCATACCATCTGCACTACACCTAAACCTACCCGATAGTATGAACAAAAGTGAATGTGACGTAAAAACGCAATTGCAAGCATGCTGTTTTAACTTGTTTTTCAATCTCTCATCTTTCAGCTCTTTCATTGTGAGTCATGTTTTCGGGATTCGTACCCAAGGATTCTGCACGCTAATTCCAATTCTATGCTGCTGAGCTACAGAGCAAGTGAACATGAAATCAAAACTGATTATCTTTTTTCAAAATACACATTGCTGGTCTTATTGTGCATAATTCGCTGAAGCGCATTGTTCCAAATTTAAAAAAAAAAAAAAAAAAAAAAAAGTTCTTAGTTAAAATGTGTCACTTCTGGTAACATGACAAGCAGCTGAAGGCAGCGCTGTCTGTGGCTGTAGGTAAGCACCTCTCCAGCCAGACGTCTATGTGTGGGATGCATAATGAGCTAATTAGAGGGATTATGGGAGGGAAAAGGAAAGCTGACCTTGCACTGTCCTATTAACTTGACACACACACACACACACACACACACACCCACCTGACTGTAGGCAAACACAGAGGTACTGTAAACACTAGACTGGGATGAGGGTTTGCAACTAAGATGCATGTCCACATCCCACAATCCCATTCACAGATCAGGGACATTTGTGACATCATAATCACTAGGCACAGTCTGCTCAAATTGCGAAAGAAATAATCACAATAAAACTGATGTAATGGACTGAGTAATCACTACAAGTGAATCAAAGATCACTCACGTATGTGATGCATATACAGCGGCACCCAAATGAATTTGACATCACAAACAGTGTCATACTTCAAAGTAAATGAATGTTTTCATAGCACAAATTTCAGTGTCATCTGCAAATAAATGGTCTCATTTGACCTCTTGACTTTTTACCAGAACTAACTTGTTTGAGTTACAGTAGTTCTAGACTAATTTTTAATCAGCAATTTTTTAAATCTAATGTAACTATATTGAAACATTTTAAACTATAATTCACAAAGTTTGGGGTCTGTATTATTGACCAAAATAAGAGTAAAAACAGTAGTATTTTAAAATATAATTCATTTTTTATGATATTATTTCAGATGAATCATCTGTTTCCACAGACAGTTTCCAAAGTCACAGATGTGATTTACATTTACAGGATGAACATAAATGCTAAATAAAATGTTATTGAGAAAGCAAATCCTAGTATAAAACGACTGGATGAATAATGTTTCATTTTCAACTTTATATGGCTCAGTTTTATGGCAAGAGTATATCCTCACCGCAGGTGAAGGGCTGGACTTTGAATTACGCAAGATCTGAGGAAACAAGAGAATGAGACATTGTAGCAGAACTATGGCAAAATGCAGTCATTTTAAAAGAAAAGTCAGTGGCATATTTCAGTTTCTATGTAAATATGCACATTTTTGATGACATCACATTACTATTCATTATCTCCAGTCTTCACACTTGCCTGATCTTACGCCTAACTTACTCTATTTTGTTATTTTTGTCCTGTTTTGTTTCGGATATCATCACCTGTTATGTTTGATTATAAGGGTCATTCTTATCAAAGCATCATGATGAATGTGTACCTTTAGTTGGGTATCAGGAAAACAAGTATAGGAAACTCAAACCATATAAGTACAGGTACAGCCAACAAACATAGCAACTGTAGGCTATATATATATATAAAGCTGTAGAGCTCAAGACAAAAGATTGAGAAAGTGATAGTGTGTCTAAATGGAGGGATGAGTGCATAAACGGAGACCATTAAGTGGATAAGAAGCTTCTTTTGTCCTGTTGGGATTATGCTGGCTGAGAAACCAGTGCAAGCAGGTATTAACACAGTAACACTGTGCCCTGAATGGCGACCAATGTGTGGGTGTTTTTCTTACTCTGTAAATGTCATCTAATATCCACTGACACTTTCATATTTGCACCTCTGTGCATTCTGTTCTCTGTGTTGTGTTTGAGCTCCATAAAATGACCCCAGATAATATTAGTTCACTTTACTGTAGATGCACTAAAACCACATAAATGTAATAGCATTAGATAGCAAAATCAACGCAAGTTGCATTTACTGAGTATGTGATTATTACAACTGCTGCTTGGTTATGTATGTCTTTTTAGCTTTCTTCAAAGGTCAAATTTCTTCCAGAATGCATTGCAATGAACTCGGTGATAATCTATCCAAAATGTGGAGTTGTTTAGATGACTAAAAACATTTAATTCAATACTGAAAGAATTACTGATAAAAAAAAAAAAAAAAAAAATTCCATCTAATCATCTAAATAAAACAAACTTAAAATGAATGGCACTGGATTAGTTTTGTAACGGTGTCGTCTCCTCAGGGATTTCAGGAAGCCAAGATATAACAAAAATACTTTTAATGAAAAACAACAGAGTGATATCAAACAAAGTTACAATTCAAGAAAGGACACAAAGGCAGGGAAACACGGGGCTTATAAAAGGGAGGCTTAACTAAATAAACAAGGCTGGGAACAGATTAACTGATAACAAAACGAGGAACGGAACAGGAAGTCCAAATAAGGTCACACGAGGAGGGGAAACAAGACACACACGTGACAGATCGCCCCCCTT
Organism: Tor tambroides; assembly: GCA_021397915.2. Lineage (NCBI taxonomy): Eukaryota > Metazoa > Chordata > Actinopteri > Cypriniformes > Cyprinidae > Tor > Tor tambroides. The sequence continues at coordinate 16,978 of JAFVLL020027078.1, read as the reverse complement.
CCGGTAGGCACGTCCCGCGCCTTAACAGTTCCACCGGGGGGGGGGCTCTGGAGGCCGGCGCAGGGCAGTATCCTGCCCTGAATGGCCTCCAGGGCGGGTCAGTCGGCCATGGCGGATCAGGAGCCTCGGGAGGCCATGGCGGATCAGGGAGCTCCGTGGTCTTGGCCCTTGGCCTGGCCACACCGGCCATGGCTATATGGCCCCCCCCAAATTTTCTTGGGGAAGTTCCCCTCTGGGTGCCATTCAGGAGGAGCGGACTCTTGGGGGCGCTCTGCCAGCGCGGAAACTTGAGGGCTCTCTCGCAGAGCGGAGCTGGGCGGGACCAGCGGAGACATAGGAGAGCGTTTGCAAGGAGCAGGCACAGGAGGGCGCTCTGGGGTAAGGAGAGGCGCCGAGAACTCCAGGGGAAGCACCGCATCCCGGAGTTCTGGGGTTGGAGCCGACTGGCTTGCCATAATAATGGCCAGCGGGCTTGCCATACTAATGGCCGGCGGGCTTGCTTTACTCACTGCAGGCGGGCTTGTCTTGGGAGCCGCGGACGGAGGCGTGATCTCCCGCGAACGGCGGGCTTGGGTGAGTAGCGGATGGCGGCGACAATCTCCCGTGAACGGCGGGCCTGGGGGAGCCGCGGACGGAGGCGTGATCTCCCGCGGATGGCGGCGACAATCTCCCGTGAATGGCGGGCCTTTTAGGTGGGGTCCTGTCTTCTGTAACGGTGCCGTCTCCTCAGGGATTTCAGGAAGCCAAGATATAACAAAAATACTTTTAATAATGAAAAACAACAACAGAGTGATATCAAACAAAGTTACAATTCAAGACAGGACACAGAGGCAGGGAAACACAGGGCTTATAAAAGGGAGGCTTAACTACATAATTAAACAAACAAGGCTGGGAACAGATTAACTAATAATAACAAAACGAGGAACGGAACAGGAAGTCCAAATAAGGTCACACGAGGAGGGGAAACAAGACACACACGTGACAAGTTTACTATAAAATATCAATGCAAGTTGCATTTCTTTCTTTCTTCTTTTTCTTCTTCTGGTGCATTTAGCTACACCTGTGGTTACTGTGCTAGGACACCTGTGTAAACCAAAGAGGTCTATAAGTGTTGGTGGTGGCAATGCAAGTTATGTAATCAGGTTACTTATACAGAGTTTTTTCAAATAAATTACTTTGTTTTCCAGTTTATTCAGTGAGATCTTTCCTGTCCCTGCCTGTGCTGAGAGAAATCAGGAGTAAGTGCAGAGGCAGCAATACTTTCTTCAGCCTGAGGCTTATTAATTTCACTTTTGGTATGAACGGGCCTTTAATGTTGCCAAAAATGTAACTTTTTTTTGTTGTTGTTATTAACAAACAAATAAGCAAGCCCAGCCCAGGTGACAAAAAGTAATGCAAAAGTAACATAATGGATTACTTTCCATAAAATGTTACTAAGTAATGCAATTATTTACTTTTTTGGAGTAATGCAATATTGTAATGCATTACTTTTTAAAAATAACTTTCGCTAACACTGCAAATATCCGTTAGCATGACCATTAATCTAAAATAGAGCTGCACAGTTAGTGCATGCGGCCTAGCGATCTATACGGATGGGTTACTGAGGCATTTTTTGAACTGCCTTCGTAATAAATGTCATGTAACCAATTACACTGGAGTAGTGTAGTGTCCTGTAATGTGTAGTGTCCAGATAGTTTAGTTCAGATAGTTTAGTTCAAGTCTATTTATGTTTCATAGATAGACTGCATATGTTCCTTCAAGGCAGTATGTAATTGTTTATGATAACTTTGCGTCCTTATCCTTATTAAGGGATTTTAACCTCCACACACTGCATTTCACTTAAGCTCTGTGATCCATCATCTTAATAGGGAATCTGCGAGAGCTGAGACTATTGCTGAAAACATTGAGACTTAGAAACAAACTCACTTTCATATGAACTCTGTCCACACACACTGCGTCTCTTCACACCCCACACACAGATAGACTGTAAAAACAGCACAGTATTTTTGGTCTGGCAGTTTGTCATGCGATTCGGAAGTATGGGCCGTGTGGGTTAAGCAGCACAGAGAGGGCCTTGCTCCATCCGGAGAGCTCCTCTCTTGCGTTGAGCGGCACCGAGGGCAGGGGTGAACCTGGTCAAGGGCTCTTTTATTCCCTGGCACTGGAAGACTCTTGTCCATGCGCCCTGCGTTCCTGGCTCTGTGACTTGGGAGCACTTGTCAATGTATAGTATTGCTGTGTGTGCCAGCGGGCCCAGAGGAGAAGGTGAAATAGGCAGCTTGCGAAAAACCTCAAAGTTTGTTCACAGACAGGCCTGCCGAAAAAGATTCCGCATTGGCGACCATATGTAATTAGCTGTTTTAGGTAGGTAGCTATAAAACTACATTTTGCTCCTGCTGTTTAATTTCTTTTTCTGTAGCGTGGAATAGAAGATTCTATCACGCTTGCTCAGCGCCCACTCACAGACTGCTGTCTGCTCGAGTCTGCCTCCTCAGCCCTGCTCCAAAACCCAGTGAGCTGCCTACCAAGACAGCTGAGACATCATATTGGTGTGCTTCTGACGCTAAACCTGTCCAAATGTCCAAAATATACTGAATCTAAGCTAAATTTTTCGTGCATCTTTCATGGAAAATGTAATCCAGCACTAATAACAAATTTAGGGCCAGATTTACTAACAGCTTGCACCAAATAGTACTGTCAGGATTTACTAAAGACACACAGTAAAGAATTAGCACTGAAAAGATGTGGACACAGTTATTTTTGCTCCTGACATTATTGAATATGCGTTTGTAGGAGTTTCCCTTTCAGACGCAAAATTTATGGGAGGAGAGTTTTAAAATGAATCATGCAACGCGATTTACTAATGTTTGCGCTCGTCAAGTATTTACGCCATTATTTAATGGTCTTAAAACAGGCGCTAATTTGCACTGTTCTTGGTAGATTGTGCTGGTCATTATGGAAATGATCTGGCTGCATCTGTGTTCTTTAATGTGTGCATTGTCAGTAAATCACACTCAGAATTTTTCCCTCATCAGCGATTTCATGGAATTGCGTTCTAACGCTAATTTCCCCTGTTTAGTAAATTTGGCCCTTATACTATAAAAATGTTGTGGGAACATTGCTTTTAAATGTTTCCAAAATGTTGACATGTCCAGCTTTCTTGTTGTGATTATAATGTTATTTAAAGTTTACAAAAATATTTCTTTTTCACACAAAATATAATGTTATTTGAATGTTTATTTTTAAATATTCTAGGAATGTTAAACAAGTTTTCTTGTTGTGATTATAATGTTATTTAAAGGTTACGAAATTGTTTATTAGAACGTTCATCAAGTTACAATATCCTCGTAAAGATGTTCAAATCTCAGAATACACTCTTAAAAATAAAGGTGCTTCACGATACCATAGAAGAACCTTTTTTTTGTTTGTTCGTCTAAATGGTTCCGTAAAGAACCTTTAACATCTGAAGAACCTTTTTGTTTCTCAAAAGGTTCTTTGTGGTGAGAGAAGGTTCTTCAGATTATAAAAAGGTAAGAAAAAAGTGAGAACCTTTGACTGGATGGTTCTTTGTGGAACCAAAAAATGGTTCTTCTGTGACATCGCTGTGAAGAACTTTTTAAGCAACTTTATTTTTAAGAGTGTATTTTCTCTTAACATTGAGAATGTATATCAAATTTTAGACAGAAAGTTCTTCCATAAACATTACTTTAAGAATGTTTTGTCCCAACTATTATATAGTGTATTGTATAGTGTAGTTTCAGTGTATATCTTATATGCTTGTTAAATTATCACATTATTAGCGTAGCTTGCTAACATCGAACTCACATCTTATATTTATAAGATGACATGATGCTCACAATGCTTTTTTTTCGGTCTGGTTCCAATAACTTATTTTAAAATACATAAAATATAATTAAACTGAATGTAATTTAAATAATGACTACAATACAATAGACCTCTTCTATGATGTGGATATTTTTATTTACACAATTAATTTTGATATTTTTGGGGGGAGACAAAATGTCAACATAATCTGTCACAGTTGGATGTATGTCACAATATGGAAGAAAGATCTGTCGCTACTACTGTTTCATTGCAGCTTTAAGATGAGAAACTAGCATGTATGGAAGACAGCATAAAAAGAAACGGTAATTTTTTTTATTTCAGATTTGACTTTTTTTTCTCTCTCTCACAAGTTTATATCCCACAATTCAGACTTTTTCTCACAATTTATATTTTTTTCTCAGAATTGCAAAAAAAAAAAAAAGTCTGAATTGTGAGATATAAGGTCAGAGTTGCAAGATGTTAACTCAAAATTCTGAGGAAAAAGTCAGAAATACGAGATAAAAAGTTACTTTTATTATTTATTCCATGGCAGAAACAAGCTTCCATAAACATGTATTTAAGGTTCAAGGAACCAATTTAATTCTTTTTTTACTTGGTTACACCACATGACATTTTTAGAGTCATTATATTGAAACCAGCATGAACACAAACAGTTCATTTTTAAGAACTTTCCACATGTTTTTCGAACTGGATGTTCCTTTTTCTTTATCGTTTACACGTTTATTTGTCAGTGACCCATCTCTTCTCATGACTAGTGCTGTTTTGTCTGGTTGCTGACTATGTAGACAGTAGACAGCAAGGCAGCTCGCTAGGTTTTGTAACACAGCTCTTGTTCCCCTCTTGTGGTTCTGGTCAATGCAGTGGAAAGCAGTGGGGAGTTACTCGGCCGTAAAGATGAGGCTCAACCAACCCTGAGACCCTCAGAGGTGAAGAGTCCACGCCAGAAGATGTTTGTTGCTCCTGTATGGAAGTCGAGCAATATGGGTCGTTTCATGGTCTTCAGCAGCTAAAGAAAATATCCCACAATGCTCCTTTTTCACACACATGGTAAGGATTTTAGACAATCAAAACAAACCCTGTTAACTATTGTGGTCCTCAGAAAAATCTGAAGGATTCTCGTGCGGTGTGCAGAGAAGTGTAAGTGCGCATACGCGTGTGTGTTTTCCAGCAAGACAGGTTTGCATTAGACGCTAATGACAGTAATCATATGGGTTTACCGTGCATGGCGGTGCTGTCTGCCTCCCGTGTCTTTGCCGGCCCTTAATCAAGCGATCTGTCTCTAAACTAGCGTCTCATGCCCTGTGTCCACTCTAGTTATATAGTGCTCACAGCAGGCAGCGGGTAGGCCTGGCTTCACACAGCGCTTCTCGTCCTCTGCCCAGAGAAAGACATGAAAGCCAAATGAGGTTATTCATTTTCTGGCCTGATGTCATTCTTAAATGGCCTATAATCAGCAGTTTCCTGCTAACTGATTGGAGGAGACAGACCAGGCTGGCTGCAGCGTACGGTTAGGTTTTGGACGCTCTTATATCCTTTTTCATGCCAACTAGAAAATCATCATTAGAAAATGGCACAGTGGCAAGAAACTTTAGCTTCTCCTGTGAATATTATTCAAAGGTGACTAAATGCCTGAAGGAGGACCTGACAAATGTTGAAATGACTCCCTTTATGGGTCAATTTCAGCAAACTGAGATTGCCACAGTTTCTAAAGGAAATCTGAGTGGTTTGCTGCCATAACTAGGTTGTTGTGGGTAATTGCCAGAGATGGGGGGATTACTTACAAATTGTAGTCTGTTACTGATTACAGATTACCTGATGAAAATAGTTAGTAATGTAATCTAGGTGATTCATTTTAGGTAATGTATTCTGACTACTTTTTAAATTACTTTTAGTTTATTTTTTAAATCAAACTTGCTTTAAATGGACCATAATGAGATTAAATTCAATTCAATTTAATTCAATTCAAGTTTATGTGTATAGCGCTTTTCATGATACAAATTGTTGCAAAGCAACTTTACAGAAAATTTAAGTTTCTACATTATATTTAGGAGTAGGTTACTAGTGATATAGAGAAAATCATGCAGCTAGTTAAATTACATGTAATCAAACAGACGGTGAACACTATTAACCGCAAGAATTATAGGTTGATTAAACAAACTTATTTTAAAATTTAAATGATTAAACTTAAATTTTAAGTGATTAAATTTATAGCAAAATTTTGTAGTTTTGTATGTTGTTCCAGGTTTAGCATAATCTGAGGTCCTCTGGGGGGGTTGGTGTCGTCTCATCTCAGGTGTTCGGTCATCTCAGATCTTCGTAAGGGTCGGATAAGGATTGAAGCTTGTGTGATTCCTAGTTGCCTCGGGATGTGTCCCGTGGCAGAAACAGAGAAGCAAACAGAGACAAAATTAGCGTAGCTGCTGAAAAAAAAAAAAAAAAAAAAAAAAAACAGAGAAAGAAAACAGATTCCATTTTTTTATATCAACATCATAAAATGCATTAAACATCACATTACACGAGGATTTCCCAAACTGGGCTTAATGAAAGAACTGCAGTGGGTTTCTGATTTGCTAAAAAGATAACAATTAATTCAGTCATAAAAATGTAAAATAAAAATAAAAACTTGAACACTACAAATATAAAATTTTATTTGTTTACCTGCATGTCAGTGTCACCATTAACTGACACCAGACAACTGTAAACATGTGTTGTTACATTGTTTGAATTATCTTCTTCAGAGATATTTGAAATAAATATTTCATGTCAAAGTGGTTTGGCTGACATAAAAAAAAAGAAAAAGAAAAAAAAAAGTTGGAAATCCCTGCATTATGTGAACAAACATTAATAAACAGCAATGACATTACACACCCAAAGTCTTACAGGTTTGTCATATTTTTATCCAGACTTCCAGAATCAGCAGTTACTGCAGGTCACTAGATATAAAGACATAGTGATTCACATCTATACATCAACATTACCAGTGTTTATTAACTAAGCATAACTATTTGTTTCATACATGGTCTAATTGCTTGGGAGGTGTTTTTTTTTTCAGAATTGGTTTCAGAAGCACGGTTTGCAATTTTCTTTTACATGACATTTGTGAATATAGTCCAAGCTAAATGGTATGCCACACAGTAGGATTTAAGAGGAAAATTTAAATGAGAAAAAGAAGAATTAGGGCGAATCAATAAATTATGAATAATTTATTGCAGTTGTCTGAATCATATGTAATCATGTAATCCATAAAAAAGTAGCTGTAATATACTCTAATTATAAGTGCTTAATTTTTGGAATCAAATTCCGTAACCCAAATTATATGTAATCAGTTACTACCTAGTCTTGCGTAGACTGACGGCTGAAGGTCTGGAATCCATGGCAGCTTTTATTGGTCAAGGCCCGCCCATGATGCCGTTTGACCAACATGTAAAACAACCAATCACAGTTCATTTCGTTCAGCGTCACGTTTCGGGGCGTGAAAATGTCGCCACAATAACAGACCGGTGTGTAAAACTCTCGGACGTATTTTAAAGATTCTATGCTGCGAACTTTAAGTATTTCACATACTTTTGAAAATCCAGTTTTTAGTTGATCCTAATAACCGCTCGTCGTCACAGATGTAAACACGACAGCTTTCTTCTTTCGTGCGGGGGTTTGGCGTCACGGCATCTTTGTTTCCAGGCAACACGCTAAAGAACGTGACACACGTCTCCTGGAAATCCTGTATAATTCAACCAATCCGATGACGACTTCAAAACTCCTGAAGCGTTTACACTTTTGTGTGCCATATGCATCAGACGTTTAGCCAACGTTCCATGGGCGTGACGTCTGAGGCTGAGACTAGTTACTACCCAACACTGGTGATTGCTATTATTGTTACATGTATGTGGTTGCTAAAAATGTTCTGGAGGGTTGTTAGCATGTTGCTATACACTTTCCTGGGTGTTCTGGATGGTTTCCTGGCCAAGTCAAAAGAGTCCAACACCAGTTCTGGTGTCTTAAGACTCAGCTCCTTTTCAGTCATATTAATAAAATGTCGAAGTTTCATCAGCAAAAAGTTTCAAACCAAGTAGCTTTCTGTTGGTCAACGAAGTAAATTTGAATGAAAATCTTGATCCGATGAGAAATCTATTATTTCTAAACATGTTCTTCTCTGTTTCTTTCTTTGCACACAAAAATGAACACTAGAGGCGGTAAAACATTGAGCACTTGTAATTGTTTTCGTACACAGTTATGATTACAGCTCCATATGTTTCGCTTTTTGGATGTAACAAGCTTGCTCTGTAGCTCAGCAGCACAGAATTGGACTTAGGATGTGGAATCCTTAGATACGAATCCCATGAAAAACAAGACTCACGATGAAAGAGGTGGAAGATGAGAGATTGAAAAACAAGCTAAAACAGCATGCTTGTGATTGCATTTTTACATCACATCCGTTTTTGTTCATACTATCAGGTAGGTTTAGGTGTAGTGCAGATGGTACATTATTTTAAAATGTCACGGAGCATTAGAATTATAGCGCCACTCAATGGACATTTCAAATCAGAACTGCGGTGACACCTACAAAACCAACATCACATAAAACATACATATGTATGTTCATCTATTCCAGGAAAAAAAAAAAAAAACTCTTTTAGCACCAATCAGTGGACATTTCACATTGAATATGTCATGAAATGTACATGGTGGTATACAGTAGGGGTGCAACGGTACGCGTATCGTGTACCGAATGGTTCACGGGCAAGTTCCAAATGGAAGTGATCATCCTTATCCCCTTGGATTGGGGACTTTGGAGTGAGCAGGGCACGTGCGTGTCGTTATTTAGTCGTTTGGAACGCACTTGGTGAAGGGAGCGATCTAATTTCCTCATTATCTTCAGCTGGGATGTTCCCGTGACAACACCGAACAGTGTCCGTCAGCAGATTCACTGATGGACAATGGCATTAAAAAAAAAAAAAAAAAAAAAAAGAAGCATATTTTATATAGCATATATAGCATATTTTAAAAACGTTTTAAATATAAAATGCAGGTTTATTTTTCAACAGTTATGCTAACAACAATAAAAAGACGTTTATAACATTAAAACAGCGACATCTGCTGATGGACAACATGCTGCGTTGTCACGGAAACATCCCAGCTGAAGATAATGAGGAAATTAGATCGCTCCCTTCACCAAGTGCATTCCAAACGACTAAATAACGACACGCACGTGCCCTGCTCACTCCAAAGTCCCCACTCCAAGGGGATAAGGATGATCACTTCCATTTGGAACTTGCCCGTGAACCGTTCGGTACACGATACGCGTACCGTTGCACCCCTAGTATACAGTATTTCGCGTCTTGCGAAAACGTTGCCAGAGGTTCATTTTCATCATGAGGACAGGTTGAAAAATGTCATGTGATAACATCAAAACATGCATTAACGAGTTAAAGTGCAGCATGATGCCGTCACAATGGTAAATATGGTAAGACAGATCACTTGACAGCAATAAAAGGTAAGTCAAAATGAATATGAATACATTAAACCAAAAAATACACCAAATGCAAGTGCAGCATGAATCTTTATTATGGAAAATCCCTGTATTTCTAAACATGTTCTTCTCCATTTCTTTCTTTGCATGGCTCTTTCCAACTATATGCCACGGTTTGAGCTGTCACAATGGTGAATATGGTAATAAAGATCATGTGACAACAATAAACAGTGCTTGAAGTGGGCTGGTATGCACAAGTACACAGTACCAGCACAAGCTCTGGGTGGACGAAAAGTAAGTTTGAGTCGTTAAGTAAATATAACATTAACTAAGCATACTTTAATCATCCAACAAAAAGAACAGTTTCATCAAAGTAATGATGGAACACAGCTGGGATATGAGTGCTGGAAACAAAAACTCAGCTGTGTTATCTAAAAGCTGGATACCTTGTTAAATCGAAACCACACTGTAAAATCTCTGCTTTGCGACGCTTTTTCCATGGCTTCCACCATATAATTCAAAATGCAATAATCAGTAAGTAAACGCTGGCCGTTTGTGACAGTTGCAATATAAAACTCTAGTCTTGGGCAGTGCTTCTTGAGATTTCGTTTATTAGGCTGAGATTACGGTTTCACTAGGGCAGCTTTCAACATTCGCTGCTTTTTTTGGTGGCTTCGTTGCCAGAGAAGCAACCGGAGCCATTAGGATTTAATTACTACTAATTGGGCTCTTACATGAAGGGCTGTGTCCTGTTGCAGGGGGACATGAGAGCGGGTCGTCACTGATTGATGCATTGTATTCAGAGGAGAGCAGGTTTAACAGGACAGATTTTTAGAGAGGAAATTGGAAAGCACACTCAAAATGACTGGATAAAAGCTGCCCTTTGAAGTGAATTCAAACCGTTTGCAAATACGTTCCCTGGTCGTAATTGTCACTATAGACAGCAAAACCCGTCATTATAGCACACAATATAACCTGTCATTGCTGTCAGCATGCTTATTCCATCTGAACACACATACATTTATACCAGGCCAAACAGTGTCTGCAGCAAAACATCCAAAAATCATTTTACACTATGTGTGAACACAGGCCAAATGCAATGGAAGCGTAAAATAGCCTGTCGTATTTTCCTGATGGTGTGTTTTATTAAGTGTTAAAAACCATTTAATGGGACCAAATTTAAACATTAAGTTGAACATTAGGGCCTATTCCTTAGTATACATTTTAGCACCCCAAAAATACTAGAACACATATTTGAACACATTTTGAATGTTTTTTTGTTTTTTTTTTAAGTAAGCAAAAGTAGTGTGTTGTTTGGTGTCCGTCAAACATTAATGGCACACTAATGGTTAATTGTGATGAACTACACCTGTGAACTTTACCTTGACAAATCACCTTAAAGCCAATTGATTAAAATGCCATTGCAAAAAATGGTTATTTCTGAGAAAAGAGCTAACATTATTTGTTTGCATATGCATTAGATATTTTGTATCTAACGCAATGAAATTTTTAAGAGTGTCTTTTTTCGTTTGTTTGTTTCCTTTAAGTGTGTCATAATATTTTTGGGGACACTTCATATTGATAAATCAATATAGAAAGAACTGCATTTTGGGATTTTATATAAACTGAATTAATCTACTCTATTCCAAGTGGCCAAAAATGCACAAAGCACAAGATATCCATGGATTTCATGCAAACACACAGTGGATCTAAAATCATCCTTCTTTCAAAACAGAACTCAGCCTGTCAAATTTGATGCATGATATTACAGAGTGCAAAGAGAGATGACATTCAATGAGTCCATAAATACACCAGAATAAAAGCCATTAATAATAGTACAGCAGTTTCCAGTTTGTCTGAGCTCTGTCCATCAGTTGTCGAACACAAAAATCTAATCTAAATCTAATAATATTATTTTTTTGTGAGGATGGTTCTTCTTGGTAAAATTCAGCATTTTAATCATGCGTCACTACATTACCATTAACAAACAAAATGCATTATGAAGAAATGATGAGGCAAAATAAACTCATAAAAGAGAAATAATATTTTCTCCCAAAATAGTTTTATTTAGGTTAAAGTTTACAGCCATGGATCAACAGCGCCCCCTGCCAGTGATAACAGGAGAATGAGAGATACGAGAATGTTTTCATTTTCTCCCAGCAGCCTTCAATACTAGTGCTGTTTGTCAAGTCAAGCATTACTATTGTTCGAACTTAACTTCAGTGATACCTCAAATTATGTGTCAAGAAGAGGTTTTCTATTGCTTTTCTGAAAGATCAGACTTATGATTTTCCCCTGGCAGATGATGAAACAGATTTTAAAAAATGTACATGCAATGGAATAGAAACCAGTCATATCTGGAGAGCAGAATATCATCTTAATTTGAGGGTGGGCTCTTTTGATTTTGTAAATAACCATTTAGAAATCACTCAGAATACACTAGCAATCTAGCTAAGCCCTAGCAACCACATAGAAACATACTACAAACCTCAAGGAACAGAATAATAATGCCCTAGCATTGTGATGAATTTTCCATAAGCAAATACAAAATGTCAAATTACGGTCCCAGTCGTCTTCAGTAGAACTCCCCTTAAATTTCATTACAAGTCAAATATTATTGGATTGTGTTTTACATCAAAATTCTATTTCTATGTACTTGAAAATTTCATGTTTAATTCAATGTTATTGTTATTATTATTTTTACGTTTCTGTGTAATTAATTTGTTTCTACACCAAATGTTTATCAACAACAACAAAAAATTCTTATATTTCAACAGTATATTTTCACAGATATATTGGCTTAAAATGGTGCCCAACATAACCACAAGGTGGCAGCTCATTCCATCCAATAATACTCTGCCAAGCCAAACCCATTTAAAAAGACCTGGGGGCTGTTTCATAAAACAAGTTTACCAAATAAGCCAGGTTTATTTCAGTTAGTCTGACTTATTGCCAGTTGATTTGGTTTAAAATTAGCCAGACTAACTGAAATAAGCCTGGCTTATTTGGTAAACTTGTTATATGAAACAGGCCCCTGTTCAGATTGTTGAAGAGCTGTATGTAGCTGGTATGTATTAATATGCTCTAAATATGTATCACTGCACTAGTAAACTAATATGCAGAGAAGGAGGAAAATGTGCTGCTTCTGTTACACAGATAGAGAGATTTTAGTCAAACTCACACACACCCTGTAAGAAAAGGGCCAGTTTCATGAATGACTGATTGAATTTAATTGTTATTTACATATGGATGCTTCAAAGCAGCTTTACAGTATTAAACTGGAAACTTCAAAAATGAAACAAATCCAAAACTCTTCTATAAAGCAGCTCTAAAATGTCAGTCAGTTAGTTCAGAGTTTGCTCAGTTCAGTTAAATTACATGCAGTGTCAATACTGCAGATTTCATCAATTATGTCATTACAATCAAACTGGTGGTGTTACTGAATAACAAGTCTCTTTTAGACCATAATGTGACAAATACTGTGATAAAAGTTGAGCATGTTCCACATATTCCAGTGAAGTCCTGAGTTACCACTGCTGTTACAGTCCCTTCATTAAGGACAGTTATTGTGCTGCAATAAATGTGTCATGGATTAATTCTACCTGAGAAGGAAGCTATTGGTTGTCAGACAGCAGTGAGCAGATTAACTTGGCATATGGCCTTGAGCCTTAGCTTTCTGAATTGAACATCGGTCAGCAGTTTGCTCCTGACAGTTAACCACCCCGATTCAGAGTCTTACCTTTCTGAGCTCATAATGTCACATAGGGGTTTGTAATTTACTATTCCTTTGAGCCAAGCTGATGACATGTGGTCCATTTGAAAAATCATGTGTCAAGTGGTTTATTTGTGATGCACAACTTAAGGACGAGTCAAATGATAGATTTTGCATTAAACGTACCAAATGGGCAGGCAACAATCCATGACTGATGAATGATCTCGTGTGTAAATATACCGTGGTATTCAATCCACATGACAGAAGACATAATCTTCAAACGTCTCTGTGTGGTGACCAATTATAACCCATTCAAAAGGTTGGAGGATGTATAGGATTAAGCAATCTACAGAGCACTAAAACAATGCCGCAATGCTGAGGAAGCATATATTAAATCTTTCATATACTGTATGCGGTGACAAGACTGCTGACGAACACATAAAGTAAAGGACAAATCTCACATTCTGTCACTGCAGCAAAGCTGTGGAATGGTCTCAGTACACTGTGTTTCAAATCCATCTTAAAACATGTTTAAATGAAGCCTTTGCTACTGAAAAAAAAAAAAACTTGTAGGATTTTAAGTAAAGTTTACTGCTGCTGCTCTGTACATTTTACCTGTTATTATTGAGTAAAATCTGCTTGCTATTGAATTCGAAATTCATCAAGAAATATATATCATATTACATAATTATATTTAATTTATCATGCAGAATTAAGTAAAAATTATTCACCTAAGTTAGGTAAATTTAACAAGGAAAATAAGTAACTTCAGCTTGGACAGTAAAACTTTAAGTAATTTTTACTTAGTCCAAGCTTACTTTGCAATATTTTCATTTTACTCATCATAGCATGAATTTTAAACCATGATTTTAAAGGGTATGTTTTACTCAGAAACATTTAAGTAAATACAACAGATATCATATAGACACTATATCTACATATTAGTAATGCAGCACCGAACACAGACACTTCGATACTTGGAACACAATGACAGTAGCATTCTGTGGTTTTTGAGTATGAATATGTCATTTTGAGTAGAAAATGAACTCCAGATGTAACAAAATCGCAAGTTAATAAAGCTAAATATAAAAGCAGTGATAAAACGGTTTAAATACAGGTGGAAAACAGCAAAAAAAAAAAAAAAAAAAATCAACCTCATTAATTATTCATGCTTCATGATGAGAACTGGTTTCAGAAAAGTTGAGTAGGATTTACTTAATTTTATTATATTGATATTTACGCTTTAATTTCTATATGCTTGAATTGATTACTAATATAGAATTAAGTAATTAATAATACTAATGTTAATATGTGACCCTGGAGCACAAAAGCAGTCTTAAGTCGCTGGGGTATATTTGTAGCAATAGCCAAAAATACATTGTATGGGTCAAAATTATCCATTTTTCTTTTATGCCAAAAATCATTAGGATATTAAGTAAAGATCATGTTCCATGAAGATATTTTGTAAATTTCTTACTGTAAATATATCAAAACTTCATCTTTGATTAGTAATATGCATTGCTAAGAACTTCATTTTGACAACTTTAAAGGTGATTTTCTCAATATTTTGAGTTTTTTGCACCCTCAGATTCCAGATTTTCAAATAGTTGTATCTCGGCCAGATATTGTCCGATCCTAACAAACCATACATCAATGGAAAACTTATTTATTCAGCTTTCAGATAATGTATGAATCTCAATTTCGAAAAATTGACACTTAAGACTGGTTTTGTGGTCCAGGGTCACATATTAATACTACTACTACTAATGATTATAATAAAGCAATAAGCCCAAAGAATGGGCTTCACGTCATGCCTAACAATGCCCCTTAGCTGTTATAAATTCACTGTAAACCACGGCTTCACGGGGCTTATTGCTTTTATAAAATGGTTATTCCATATATGTAGCAAGGTTTCACAAAATAAAACAAAGCAAATAAAATGTAATGATACTAATACGAACATTATTCTTCCGCCAAACAATGTAGTTCCTCAGAAACAGTTGTCCTTGCAACAAAGTGGTTGCCGAGCAACACACAGATGTAAACAAAGGTGTAGGTTTGTAGAGTAATTTACAACAGCTTTGAACGCGGCTCAACCAATCAGAATCAAGGACCGGAACTATCAGTTTTATAATAATAATTTTACAATAAGTCAAAACAGAATATTTTAATTGTAACCACATTTCACAATTTTCCTATTTTTAATTATACTTTTTGACCAATCAAATGCCGCCTTGGTAAGCATAAGAGACTTCATTCAAAAACATGGGGCTTTGAATACACAGATTTAACCCTTTAAAACTCTTTATTCCAGCAGTTATTTGCCTTGTCCAAATACCCACACTTGCAGTCTTGCACTTGACCACTTGACAACTTATATGACATATTTCCTGTATTAGGCCCAAGTGTTCAAGTGAGGATGAAGACCACAAGTGTGTGTCGAACTTTTCATTACCTGATGGGACACACTTATAGTGTTGTAAAAATGCAATGTTTACATAGCTTTATTTTAATTTTAATTTTAAATACTTTGCATTTTAAAATCAACTTCTAAGTGTCTGTTCAGTAGTCCCTTTAACATGACATAATTTAATTTGTGGTGCTTCTAATTAAGTGATAAAAAGCAGTTGCAAATGTTGTACAAAATAAATGTCACCACTACTCATCTTTGCACTAATAAAACGTAAAAACACTGTTTTTGTACCAACTTATATGTAATATCTAATTATTATATTAATATTTAACTTAAAGATTTCCGTGACCTCTCGTGAGATCTCGGCAAAAAGTCTCACGATTTATTTCCAGAACATGATGCATGATGGGATACACTAACCCTCAAATAGTGCTCCGAAGTGTGGATTTAGTGTGTGTTAAGGGCACTGCGCTTTGGCATTTTTAAGACCTGGGACAGTCTTGCGCACTTACTTCCTGTCACGCACACGCAATCTCAAGTGGCCAAGACCGCAAGTGTGGGTATTTGGACAAGGCATAAGTTTTTCCCTATAGTGCCCCCTACAATCTGTCTCTGCCACCAAAATTGTCTGGCACAACTGACATCATAACAACACAGTGATAGCTGCTGTAACTAAAAAGTAGCCCAGTACACACATTAACCTTAAATGTACATGGAATAACAAATTCACCCCTACCGTTTTTATTACAATATGTTTTCTGTTTGTACTGTTTAGGTTTTAATGCTGCATTGCACATCTGAGCTATCTGTGCTATTTTAATACTGCTGCAAACTTTTTGTAATTGATAATTTTATATTGCCATTTTAAATCATTTGTATTTTTAAGCTTTACTATCAATTTGGAAGTTTCAAAATAAATCTTATTGTACTTGAACAATGACAAAGATATTCTATTCAATTAGCTCATGCTCTCTCTGTATGTAACAAGCCATTGTTCAGTCATAAATTCAATATAATAATTAAAATAAATGATGGACTTTGTCAAAGATGAGAGCTTTAGTGAGGAAATGTTTTTTTTTTAAGTACCGCGAGAGCTATAAGAGAGCAGAAGGCTCCTTATGCTTTCGAATCACTCTCACGGTACTTTGATGTCATCCACCGATCGGTCTGTGCAGCGCTGCTTCAAGTTGAACACACCTATTGCCTCCTCTCACGTGACTTTCCCCCATTCATCTCAATGAGCCTCCAGAAAAGTCACAGCACGCTAAGGGGTCTCTGTAGAAAGTCAATGGACCGAGGGCAGGCAAGCCTCCACACCTGCAGGTGTCGCTGTTGGACAGTGTTATTTTATAAAAGCGAGTGACTTTTAATGTCATATTTAGCCATATTTGCGCTGTTTTTGTAATATCGATTATATTCTCATCCAATTTTGAGGAGAGGAGACACCCCAGTTGCCTCCTCGGAGGAAACACCCCTGATATATATATATATATATATATATATATATATATATATATATATAGTATCTCACAAAAGTGAG
>JAFVLL020027077.1:0-12697 GCA_021397915.2 Tor tambroides | reverse complement strand
ACTTTCTAGTGATCTTGAAGACATTGATTAGCTTCTTCAGGTGTGTTTGATTAGGGTTGGAGCTAAACTCTGCAGGACACTGGCCCTCCAGGACCAAAATTGCCTATCCCTGGTCTACATGATCCCATCCAAATAATTTCTGCATAAAGACTTAACAACATTCAAAATAAAGCAGGACAGAATTTCATGCAGTTGCATTATAGGGCTACTATAATGTGAAATAATTCAATCTAATTAATGTCCAAACTCTGGGTGAGATCAGACCACTACATGACGACTGAATCTTCAAAACAGTTTTTCTTCTTGCAACTTTCACTGTAACAAATGTGTTTCAGAAACTCACAGTTATAGCAGCTAGAGAAAAACTTAAACTAAAAAGTCAAGGGTCAGGAACCCAACTAAAGCAAGCGCGTACCTGCATAACGGTGACTTCAAACTTTATTATTTTCAATAAAACAGCGTTTAGGTTTCCTGGAGGCTAAGTAAGGGCTGCCCGTGCAGGGCCAATGCTAAGGGCCCAACGTTTTGCCAATGAGCAAATTCTCAGGGGCCCTGCGCTGGCAGCCCGTAAAGGGTCAGTGCGGGCTTGTTTGCAGGGCAACAAACACCTTGGAAATGCCAGGCTTGTGACGTTCACCTGTGTCTTCAGAAACTGTTTCCAGGAATGGCACAAAAGTCTGTGATTGATTGTTAAACTGTATCGTAGTTTTTGCTGCTTATTATTTTATTTTATTTTTTATACATTGTTAAAAATAGGAGCTGTTGTTAATAACTAATTTTTTTTAAAGTTTTTTTTTTAATTAATAATAATTGAGCTGATTTCTGAAGGACCATCAAAATGAAGACTTAGTTACGGCTGCTGAAAATGTATAGTATTTATAGTATTTCACTACATTACTGTTTTTACCGTATTTTTGATCAAATAAATGCAGCTTTGGTGAGCAGAAGAGAGTTCTTTCGAAAATATTTTAATGATTCCCAAATTATTTTGATATTGTATTGTCGTACACTATGCTGTAAATAAACTAAAAAGAAGAAACTCAATGTAACACAATTTTTGCTACAATAATATTGCTACATTGCGTCAATCAAAAATATTCATGATACAATTAGTAAAAATATAGCACTATTCTTTTTAAAGGTTTATGAGGAAAGTATGGAGAACACACTAAAAGCCACATTTTGCAAAATATTAATAATTCGTTTCCCAAAATTAAATAAAGATCACATTATTGAACAATGATAAAAAAATAATAGTGGTGTACAGTAGTGACAAAATCCATATGTGGTATAGAAAAGAAAAGATATTTCAAGAGGTCCAGTGGTTTTACAGTGAGACAATCAATGGCAGCAACAACAGGTCTGTGTGGTGGTGTATCAGTATAGTTTTATGTATAGTTTTGTATAGTGTATAGTTTTATGAACTTTGGGGGGAGCATACCTTCCAAATGACATATAAACTGAATTTAAATAAAACAATAGCTGGACCTTAACTTTAACAAAGGTGATTAAAAAAAAAGAAAAACAAATTCTCTGGGTAGATTACACGTTTAACAAAAAAGAGTATCTCACTTTAACTGAATTCACTCAACATAAATATAGATGTAGGAAGTATCAGCCACTGTTCATTAAAAAAAATGCAATACAGTCTTACATTACATGACTAGGGAAAAATATGAATAGAAAAGCTGTAAGATTTGTGATTTAGACAAATAAAAATTACAGGCTTACAGCTTAAAATGCACCACGCCTGTTCTGTGTTTTCTCTGTATGTATTTCTCCTAAACAAAAGCATTCAAATGCTTAATTTCTCCCATCATTCCTTCATTTTAGGCTGAAGAAAATCAAATGCAGCGTGCGGCTCCTCCCCGTCACGTTGCACATCAACGTGACTGGAGTTGAATTTGAGAGGAAAACACTGAATGTGTGTCACGCGCTGGGGTTCAGGGGGATTTGACCTACTTTCCACAAAAACTTCAATGCAACGTTAAGACGTGGAAAAGGTACGTTAATTTTACGCCTATTGTGTTGTTAGCAGTATTGAGATGAAAAAATCATTGTTATTTGACATGTTACAATTTAAATGTTGAAGCTGTAGTGCTGCGCGGGTCACGTGACAATGGGCAGTCCTGCCGTCAAAACAAACACAACGTACTGCAGATGAGTTTCTCAGTCCGAGAGCTTCGCTGCTCGTGTTGTGTTTGTAGCTCAGATCGTTTAGCTTCTGTCTTTGATTAGAAAGTGCATTAGTAACGTTAGCGGATTTAATCTCCCTCATCCAGAGCTCTGCTTTCACTCGAATGGTGAGTTAATATTTATCGGTTGTTGTTGACATGGACAGTTTCTGCATGACTAAACTCTTCACTGCAAAAGTACTAGGGTTCTATCTATGTTTCTAGTTATCTAGAATATCTCTCTTTTTGTCTGTGTTTGTCTGTCAATATAGAGAGATAATTTGAAATGCATGTCTTTGTTTTATTGGTAATGATTGTTACAAGTAATTTGCAGTGAGTGACAGAACATAAGGTGTCAGTCATTCCTAATGTTTTCTATTCTCTGGTGCGCGTGTGTAGTTTAGCGTGTAGCAGTGTGTACTAGTAATCTGATAGGTGTGCCGCGCCTACTTTTTCGACGTAAACAAGCTTCACTCACAGATTTCTTTCTTCAGTGGTGACGATGGTGTAATCGTACAAAATAAATTTGAAATATATGTCTCATATAAGTTTTTATTTACTAAAAATACATTTAAAATCCAATTTATACATACAGCTTTTAATTTAATTTCTGAAATGATATTTTGGGGGGTATACCAAACTAAAGGAATCTTGATCATGGATCAAGAAAAACATGCCATAAGGATTCTTTAAAAAGAGTTTACGTAATGTGGCATAATTTTAGTATTTCTTGAACGAAAATAAGTAAGCAGTTCATTTTGTTTTTTAAGCAGTTATTTTATTTTACCGAATCAAAGTCATCTAATAAATTCAGGCAACTTATGTCTTGGGGAAAATATAAATAAATAAAACGTTTACACCCTTTGAATTCGAGGAGTAAGAAAATGTTATTACTACTTAACATTTTTTAAATTATTAACTCAAAATATTTGAAGCTATAAAAGTAAAAAAAAAAAAAAAATGGATGGATGGATGGATGGAATAGCCTTAGTAAAAGTATTTTTTTTAAAAAAAAAGAAATTAAGTAGTTTGGCAAACTCTTACTATTTATTAGACAAAAATAAATCATTAGTTTTTTAAGGCAGCAGTTTTAAGAAAAATAAAAAAAGTTATTATTTTAAAATCAAAGTCATCAATAAAGTCAGGCAACTTTTGTCTTGGGGAAAAAATAAATAAAAAGTTTACACCCTTTGTATTCGAGGAGTAAGAAAATGTTATTACTACTTAAATTTTTTTAAATTATTAACTCAATACTATATTTGTATCTATAAAAGTAAAAAAAAAAAAAAAAAAAAAAAAGAAATGGATGGATGATAGAATAGCCTTAGTAAAAGTAGGCCTATTCTTTAAAAAAGAAATTAAGTAGTTTGGAAAATTTTTTACTATTTATTGGACAAAAATAAATCATTAGTGTTTTTAGGCAGCAGTTTTTAAGAAAAAATAATAAAGTTAATATTTTAAAATCTGTCTCCACCATTTCAAACCCATCTAGTAAAGTCATGCAACTTTTATCTTGATTTATTTTTTAATTTTTTTTAAAATTAATTATTATTATTATTTTATTTTTTTTTATTTTTTTATTTTTTTTAGAAATGTTTATAAATCCATGAAATCAAAATATTTGTTGCTAGACAAGTAAAAAAAAAAAAAACATGAAACCAGAATGTTAATGAAAATTATTTTTTAATCATTTTAAGTTTAATTAACAATAACAACACAATACCTTTAAAAAGTTCTCTTCAGAATGGTGCATCTTATTTACAGCCACAGATCATGCACTTGGCATTTTTTCATCAATACAGAGAGTATATTTATTTCTAAGAACTTATATTTATCCTGACTCGTATATACAATGATGTCTGAATGTCTTTGCATTATGAGTTGTTATGTTAAAGCACTACACTTGTGCTTGATCTTCCTGGACAACTGTGTGAGCTTAAGGAGATCTGGCTATCTACTAAAAATCACCAAAATACCAGTTGATTAAAGACATGATTTTGTTATCCACTGTTGTAATAAAATGTACTCTAATGTGCTCTAATGCCAATACTTTTGGGGCATATTCTTTGTCCCAGGAACATGTCCGTGACACCAGATGCGTGTTATTTTGGGCTGCTGGAAGGGCAGGAGGAGGACATTAAGCCTCAGGCAGCAGTGGTTCGGCGGAACCTGTTTGGCCCAGTGGACCACCAGCAGTTGCAGCAGGACTTCCAGAGGCTATTCTGCATGAACGTGGAGATCGCCAAACAGCGCTGGAACTTTGACTTTCAGAGGGACCAGCCAGTCCCTGGTTGCATTGAGTGGGAGGAGCTGCGGTGCCAGGATGTGCCAGTGTTCTACCATAGCTGTGTGGTCAGGCCCGGTATGGCAAAGCAATCGGTGGAAGCTTGTTCGTCTCCAGCTATGACCACAGAGAAATATCTGGAGCTGTGGACCAGAGGAACTTTGAGGGGAACCAAGCCAGAGAAGAGAATGGCTGCATTGCTAGGTGTCAAACGCAGACAAGCAAACATCACAGGTAAGACAGTAGATTTAGTTGTCATATTTCATACTCAGGGTCAGACTAATGTGATCGGGTCTTTGTTTGCAAAATATTAGTTATAGACACTAATGGTTAACTGTGATATTTTTACATTACAATTCTTAAATGTTTTTCTCTTTCAGACTTTTTCACAGTGACAAAAAGAAGGTTTCCTGATCACAAAGCTTCATCAGGACAGTAAACAGACATTAGACCTTTTTTGTATAAATGTACATACACTATCTGTACATGTAGCTCTTCTAACTGACCAGCAAAGGCTTAATAGGATGTATATACTGTACATACACACACACACACACACACAGATATATATTATATACACAAATGTGTATGTATATTTTTCACTAAACGCAGTACCTATTAAAGGTACCTATTTTATTGATACAACATGGAATCAAGAGATAAATAAATAATAAATAAATAAAAATAAATGTCAGATGTCAAATATTCAGATTTTATAGTGCATTTGAATTATTCGAAGCAATTCTAGTAATTGAATGAGAATTCACTCTTGCAGAATCAACTAATACATTTTAAATTCATGACTAAATGAAAAATAAATTATTTTTTTATATTTTATTGTTCCATGTTGTTCCATAAGTGCACTATATAAATAGTGTGTTTCTTATTTTTTGTTGTGCACTGAATATACAATATATATATATATATATATATATATATATGTATACACACAAACAGTTACTGTGAACGTTTACAGAAATGCACTATAAAAAAGACTGTTTGGTCATGAACTTTAAACTTCTCAGATTTAAAATTCAAAATGCATTGATCCTCTTAAGTGGCATCAGTACATAAATAAGCTAACAATGTCTGCCGTTATTCTGTTCTGCTTTTATTTATTTTCCTGTTTTTATATATTACAAAAAAGGGCAACACTTTAGTTTGGGGACCAGTTCTCACTATTAACTAGTTGCTTGTTAGCATGCATATTACTAGCATATTGCCTGTTTATTAGTACGTATAAAGCACATATTCTGCATGACCATATTCTACATCCTTAATCCTACCCAATACCTAAACTTAACAACTACCTTACTAATAAGCAGGAAATTAGGAGTTTATTGAGACAAAAGTCATAGTTAATAGTTAGTTAATAGTGAGAACTGGTCCCCAAACTAAAGTGTGACCCAAACAAGTATGTAACCTGAGCCATTAATGTTTTTCATAAAGCATATTAAAATGGGGGGTTGAGATGTGACTCTGGTAATATAGAGTTACTAGGAGACATGAGGTATGCTTCGATATCTTTGAAGTTATGTAACAAGATTTTAAAAAAAAAATGTTTGTAAATGGATATTGAATATGTTGAAAAGCTACTTTTGTATGTATCTTAAGTTTTAATCTTAATTGTAGTATTAGCATATCATTTGCAAGGACATTTTCACCAATCTTTTGTACAATATTTTTTTTAATACTGTATTTTTGCTTTGTGCATGTGAGATATAATGTATGATTATGTGCTGAATTAGCCATACATTTGACATTTTTTTATATTAAATAGGCAGCTGATGCAATTAACCAAAGTAATTGCTCCACAATAAATAGAACGCTTTAAAGTAACTGAAATCTTAGTTTTAGGATCATTTTAATTGTACACTGATTTCTAACAAAGCAATTGGCTTCTGTTTCTTTCCCACATTCCCCCTAAACATCTGTTTTGGAGTATGTAATTGTGGTGAGCAGGTACAAAATTCAGATTGCTTTACGGCAGCAACAAGCGCACATATACAGCTATATATTTAGCGATATATTTAGGACAGTGAATTCCACTCACAGTTGCAGAAATTCACAAAACTAGATACAGTTGCTTTAAAGCCCTTTGAATAGTTGTTAGGAAGATCAAATTAAGCCACTAAACCAAACCCACATGCTGAGATGTTAAACTGCAGAATTTGTTTTGTAGAATTGAAATTTCAGTTTCAGCTTCTTTAAGATAGATATGAGGGAGAATTTTTTTGCAGTCATCACAAACACGACTTCCTCCTAAAGCAGTCCATTAAATTGTAATCTTTTAAAAATGTATTAATAGAAATATATTAGTGCGCTACCTCATCAAATGACAAGGACCTTCATTTTATACACACATATGAATCTGAAAACAAATATGTAAAATGTAGCATGTTTTTTTTTTTTTTTCATGGATGCACTTTTTTTTTTTTTTTTTTTTGAGAAGTACAGCAGAATAGCAAGGAAGTATCTTGCGCTTCACTTAAAGTTTACATTATGTTATGTGTGTACTTTGTTCCTGTTCTGTTTTTAGAACAACTTTTAAAAATGCACGGTTGCCTTATTCTGTGCCATTTTTTAACTACAGTAATATTGTATTATGTACTACATGTCGTCATAATGATGACATTAGTGGCTTCTACCCCACAGCTTCTGTTGCAGATATGTCAATAGTATTCTATTCTTTGCATGGTATCTTGTGAATTAGTAGCCATGTGTACTCCTATATGATTATTGTCACTTATGTTAAAACATGTTAATACTAGCTGACTTCACAGTTTGAATTATGTTTGCATAGTATGCAAAAATCACCCATAAAATATATGTACAAAGCAATTTATTTGTAAGTCTGTCTTTATTTGATTTTACTTGCTTAGTAAGAATATGCAAATAAAACGATTTCTCTGACAATGCAGGAGCTGAAGTGAAAAAAAAAAAAAATTAAAAAATAGGCTAGCTTGATGTCTTTGTTTGGAGCGTGAACCTTTTTAAATAGAGACAGATTAAAAATATCTGGTGCAGAAATGTATAGACAAGTTATTCAAAAAACATTTAGCTCAACCATCCAACTACACAGACTGTAAACACACTCTTAACAGGTCAATGATTTTTTTATTTTAAAAGTGTCTATGCATTTCAACTGGTTTCCTATCAATCATGTCTTTTTTTCTGGATACTTCTCTCCTCTTCTTCAGTAAGTAACAGGGAAACAAGGATATTAAATTTATAACACACACATTAAAGCTATCCCATGGCTTTTTATCACACTCGTTCCTTTTACCATTGTAAATGTAATGAAAATAAACTGTAATTAAAATATTCTTTATAACACTATTAAAGTCCTATATAATATTTTCAAAGTATGGCTCTTTATGGAAGGTTTCACTTGTTAACATTAGTTAAGTACAGTAGTAAAGACAAACTAACAATGAACAGTACTTCTAAAGCATTTATTAATCTTAGTATTTACAAAGTCATTTTTAAGATTGTTAATATTAATGCACTGTGAACTAAAATAAACATGGACATTTTGATGAACATTAAAGCTTTTCAGCAGCCATTACTCCAATCTTTAGTGTGACATGATCCTTCAGAAATTATTCTAACATGGTTATGTGGTACTCAAGAAAACTGTGAAAACACTAACACTCATGCCCTTCTGTTGGTTGTTCCCGTTTTAATGTTATGAAGAAAAGCAATCAAGATTGTAAATGAAAGTAGTTCATTTTTCCTTAATTATTATGAACATATACAGTAAAGGTGACAGTAGTGGCTGAGAATGAGTGAACATAGATGGATGCATGGATGGTTGAGTGATTGACTCTAAGCTGTTCAATAAAGACATGTTATTCATCTGTATTTATTATGACTATATACAATTATATATGTAGGAACAACATACCACAAAATTCAAACATTCAACCAATAACTGTACAGGTTCCAATAGTTTGAATACAAAACATACATTTGCTGAATTGTAGTGTTATATTTAAATATACCATTATATTAGTGTGAAAAAAAAAAAAAGTGCACATCTAACACCGAAATTACCACCCCATGATGCTATGAATCTATGTCCTCGGTTCAAGTAATCATTCAGTACACTATTTAATCAGGCTACAATCACCATGAATTAAGCTCAAGAGGGTCCTGCCCTCTAACAAGAATTATAAAACTGGAATTTAAAAACTCTTTTAAAAAAAAAAAAAATTAAAAAAAGTGTGCTGACGGCAATACATAAAAATAAAAAAGAAACAAATTTTAAGCAACATTCCAGGATGGCATTCATAAATGGGATGATTTGCGGGAGAGATTTAAAAAAGATTTCCATATCCAACCTTTAGAAATCACCACACTGCCATTTTGCGACCCTTTTGTTCAGACAGTGGTTGCTACAGTAGTGAGGTTCAAGTCATCACATTGCCAAGAGTCTTACAAAAAGAGTCAGATCATTTGTGAAATTTGGTTTTCATGTAAATAAAAGAAAAAAACATTTTCAGCCTGTTTGAACAATGCCTTGATATGGAGTGGCCACACTAAATGTGAGGTTTCTGATGCTGAAAACAACATTCTGAAAAAAAGGTGAATTCTCAAATAGGATGTCTGTATTTTCAAAATGTCCAATTCAGATTCAGGCAAAGGAAGTCCATCTCAGAGCTGATGTGTTCGAGCTTGACTGTCCCGGCACAAGGAGCGGATTTCATGGTAAATGAGTGGAATGATGAAGAGTACACTGCACCCTGTCTGTGGATTAGAGAAAAACAAATGTTAAAGTGTTTGCTCTGCTCAGCTTCCAGAACAGTCTTTAGAGTAGATGCTACATTTAAAGGTGAAGATCAATTTTTTAATGTTCTTTTATTTTATGTGCTCAAATATCATATATTGTACCAAGGTTTGGCAGTTTTCTTTCTTGTGTTGATGTACTTTCTGTTGAAATAGGAAGTTTGGGTGGGACACATCAAAGGGATTGTGCCCTTTGTTTTAGTTATATTACATTATATGATTTGCTGCTTGCTAGTCAGTGGTAAAAAGTGTTGAAGGGAGGGACATTCTTATTCTAGAGACCATTTGACTGTGTGGAGCAGGATAAGTTATCAATATGTAGGTCTGTTTCCTGTTTTAATGATTTAGTTTGGTGGTGCTACTTACACCTTAAAATCATACACTTTACACTGAATTTGACATGAAGGAAAATGAGGCTTAAGCACAGTCACTGTTCACTGAAAATGTGTGTTTAATGTTTCACTGGCTGAAATTGTGCTGTTGCATCATAATTAACCAACCATGATTATGAAGAAATAGAAGACGCACATCCATCCTAATTTGCTCTCAATAAGCGATACCAGATACTACAAGAGAGACATTTTTAAATTAGTACATACACATAAAATAACAATAATAATGTCATAAAAAAATAAACAAACAATGAACATGATTTGCATACAACTTGCGCAGTGCATATGTGACCTGTGCTGGCAAAATGAGTCACAATGAGCAAATTTTCAAAAATTAGTTATTTTAGAGACGTAAAATTACTGAGCTCCACCTGTTTGAAGTCTATAGTCGGCAAAGTCCATTTCGAGAAAAACGGAGTTAAAGTTTTCTGAAGGTTCCAAAGCAAAAATCACTGAGCAACATTGCACCTTTTCCTCCAATTCTTTTTTTAAATAATCATTAATATATTAATAATCACAATATAGCTTTTTTTTATTTTATCTTTGTTGTTATGAATAAGAACAGATGCAAAAAAGAACAAATTTAAGAGAAAAAAAACAAGTGTAGTGTACTACTACAAGTTAGAAAAACAAATAATCAAAAAATCAATTTAGTGTGTTAATTACAAATAAATTGGAAAGGAGGGGAAAGGGGGAAAGGGAAGTGGTGTGTGGCCAAGTATGGTGACCCATACTCAGAATTTGTCCTCTGCATTTAACCCATCCAAGTGCATGCACACAGTAGTGAACATACACCCGGAGCAGTGGGCAGCCAATGCTGCGGCGCCCGGGGAGCAGTTTGGGGGTTCGGTGCCTTGCTCAAGGGTCTCACCTCAGTCGTGGTATTGAGGGTGGAGAGAGTGCTGGTTATTCACTCCCCCCCACCTACAATCTCTGCCGGACCTGAGACTCGAACCCACGACCTTCGGGTTACAAGTCCAACTCTCTATCCATTAGGCCATGCCTGCCCCATAAATTGATTATTAAAACTACAAAAGCAGTTCAATCAAGAGGAGCAAGTGATTCCCTCTTTTCTTTTATCATTAGATTAACATTAATGCGACAGACGGCCTATATTGACACCTACTGTACTGCACGGATCTAGCATAATGTTACACATTAGATGTTTTTCCCCAACGGTTCTTCAAATGTTCACTTAAGACATAACTGATTATGTTTGCATGAATAGCCTACTTAAATACTGTAATTCTGTTTATACAGTATGTGTATGTATCGGGACTGCGCTTTGGCGGAAGCGCCTTTATGTACGTGATTCACATACCAGTCAGCAGCAGTGCGAGAAGCGAGCAGAGAAACAGGTACTCCTCTCAGAAAACGTACAAATAAAAGATAATTTTAGATGTTTAAATACTATTTGGAGCACTGGGATCGCTAGAAGAGGGCTTAATGAACTCATTTTTGTGAAAATCTCAAATCTGACCAAAATCGACATTTTTCTTTAGCTCAAAATTAGCCCGTGCGCATTCTGACTCATTTTGCCAGCACGGGTCACATATTTCAGAGTGAAAAATATAATAGAGTGAAGCAGGGACTTCTGCATTTGACTGGATCATGAAAATTTGCCTATGACATTGCTGATTTTATATTAATTATTAAAGCAGCATAAAGATTTCTGTGGACTTTATTAGCCCCACAAATACAAATAAATCTTATATGTGGTTAAATGGATTAAAACCAAAAAAACCATTTAAAGCATGCCTTTGGAAGAGAGCATTACCTGTCCCCCCGCAGCTCCAATGCTGCCTGTGCCGTCCACTATTCCTGTGACCGTGGCCAAAGCCTCCTGGCTATTCTGCAGTGCCTCCTGTCGACCCAAATCTGCAGAGATCGCTGAACTGATCATATTTGATGGGCCTCCGATAAGGAAACCTGAAACAAATTATAAAAATATTCAAATGTTAGTGGTTTCCTAAACAAGAATGAGGAATAACTATGGACTTAAGATTTTTTTATCATATTAGAATGTGTCACCTGTTGTTGCTAGAAGAGCTCCATTTACTAGCTGGTTATTTGGAGAGTCTGAGCAAAATGTTAAAAACCAGAAGTTAAAATATTATCCTGCTTTCATTTCTCAAATTCTGATATAAAAAAAAGAAGAGTCAGAAAGGGTACTCAGATTTTCTAGACAATATGGTTTAGTCTCTAAACTCACGGCTATATCCCACCAATGCTCCCATGGCCAGCAGCAAACTGATCGCTAACACAGGAGCTCGCTTTCCCAAAATATCTGAGATCAAGCCTTGTACTGTTCCTCCTGGAAGAGATTGCATTCCGCACATGAGCAAAATCTTTACACTGATTGCAAACTACCTGTCTAAAGGCCCCAGTATACTCACAGCAAAACTCTGTTTTTTTTTTTTTTTTACTGATAACAATTGTGCAGAAGTAACTTCTGTTATGCAAAACACTGAACCAATAGCAGTAATTAGGTGTAGCTGCAAAGTTTTCTGGAAAGTACATGCTAGAGCACTGTTTTGTACCACCAAAACAGCTTAGGTTTGTTCTTTACTTTTTTATATATATATCAAGTAAAAAAAAATTAAATTCCACTTTTTTTTTGAGTGTTAAACAAGGCAAAGGCAAAATGTCTGTTTTAAGAAAAACGTCTTAGTTAAAATGCAAGTTCTAAATATTGTAATGTACAGTATCTCACAAAAGTGAGTACACCCCTCACATTTCAGCAACAATTTTAGTCTATCTTCTCAAGGGACAATACTACACAAATGAAACTTGGATATATTTTAGAGTAGTCAATATGCAGCTTGTATAGAAGTACAATTTTACTGTCCTCTAAAAATAACTCAACATACAGCGATTATTGTCCAAATAACTGGCAACAAAAATGAGTACACCCTATGTGAACATGTCAAAACTGTGTCCAAAGTGTCAATATTTTGTAGGGGCACCATTGTTGTCTAGCACTGCCTTAATCCTCCTGGGCATGGAATTCACCAGAGCTGCACAGGTTGTTGCTGGCATCCTCTTCCACTCCTCCATAA
>JAFVLL020027076.1:0-12446 GCA_021397915.2 Tor tambroides | reverse complement strand
ACCCAATCAAATATTTCTGGAGAAACCTGAAAATGTGCATCTGCCCCCATCCAACCTGACAGAGCTTGAGAGGTGAACAGGCGAGGAGAAGAATGAAAGATAATTGCCAAATACTGATGAACAAAGCTTGTCGCATCAAACAAAAAAGACTTGAGGCTATAAAGGTGCTTCAGCTAAGTACTGAGTTAAGGGTTTGAATACTTATGCAACATACTTATTTGACAGTTCTGTTTTTGCTTTGCCATTATGGTGTATGTGGAAAAAAAGTAATTTAATGCAGCTTAACATAAAGCTGCAACATAACAAAACGTGAAAAAAATGAAGGGGTTTGAATACTTCTGCAAGGTACTGTATTTACCTAGGCTGCTCCTGCTGACTATTGGTTAATGTTAATAGAGTGCTGCAGTCGTGACGCCAAAACCCAGAAGACTCGCCATGCGTTCTCTCGAGATTTTCCTATGGGATTTGTAATGGGCCTTTTCAATTCACAAGTAAAATAAAGTCTGTGGTAAACATAACTTGATGGTACTTGGACATTTTTTTGTACAACACAAACTGCGTACACTCACACCCTAAACTTTCTTATGTAGTTACTATAAAAACATACAATTTTTAAAATAAACATGCTTCAAAATTTTACAATTATGAGAAACTTTCCTACAGAAAGATTTCGGTCACACTTTAGTTTGGGGACCAACTATTAACTATTACTTTTGCCTCAGTGAACTCCTAATTTGCTGCTTATTAATAAAGGTTATTGTTAATAGGCATGGGGTAGGGTTAATGGATCTAAAATATGGTCATGCAGAATAAGTTATTTTGTGTAAGTACTAATAAACAGCTGGTATGCTAGTAATATGCACGCTAATACGCAACTAGTTAATAGTGAGAACTGGACCCCAAACTAAAGTGTTACCAAGATTTTTCCTATAAAAACTTTGGGTAACACTTTATTGTATGGTGTCATTGTTACACATTACAAGTACTTACTATAAAAATAACAATAAATTATGTATAATAACATGCAACTTATTACTCCTTACCTAAATGTATAATTACACTGTAACAAGAACACCATAAAATAAAACATAACCAAACTTTTTCTTCTTTGCAATACAGTAACGTGTACTGATGAATCACGCACATTAAGACCATGAACGTAAATTAAGAAAATACTGTAAATAGATATAGACTGTGACTGAAATAATTATAATCATTTCAAATCTAGCTGGCATTGGTGACATTTAGGAGAACTGCAAGTAAACAAATGGGTATGTGTAAATGTGTAAATGAAGCCTTGGTAAGCATAAAATTCATTTTTTAAAAACATCAAAAAATTTTACCAACCCCAAACATTTAAACAAATATTTTAGGTTTGTGAGACTTACATTAATCTACTGTGTTAAAGCAATTAGTGATTTTGTTATCCTATGAGATCCAGATGTAAGTTTGGTCCATTGTAGTGTTGCCAAGTCTGTGGTATTTTGGCGAAATTTTGTTGTTGTTGTTTTTTTAAGTCCTCAGGTTGAATGACCCCCCATCCCGCCTTTTTACTGAATTTTGACCCGAAACGCGTTTGGGATAGTTTTTTATTAACAACTGGATTGAATTTGTTATGCAGACCTGGCAACCCTCGTCCAATTTGATTCCATGTTGTTTAGTTGATCCACAGACTTTGTGATGAGTATGTCGGTCCACGAGTGTATATGTGGTGCGTCATGGGGTGCAGCTATGTGTGCGTCTGCGATGAGGGGTTGTCTGGGAGATAATCTCTCTGCGTTGAGAGGCGCAGATTACAAAGTGAAGGTGAGATGAGAGGCCGTTTCACACCTCTCGTTTTTCTGTCGCTCATTCCTTTCTTCCGTCTCACTCCTGCCCCTCTAATCTTCCAGCTCCACTTGTCTTTCATTCCCTCCCTCACGCCTCTAAAATGTCAGCTGCTCTCTCCTAAAGATCAAATGCAGCCAATGCAGCAGCTGCAGTCCCCCGTGATAAGACGCATTGACTTCCATGGCCCGCTGTGGGAGTATACTTGCCCCTCGTGATGTGGTAAATGTTCGTGGGTGAGGATTTAGGGAGATGTGTTATATTGACACCCTGCGGTGATTCAGATGGGAGAGAGAAAAAATGAGTGTGTGATGAGTCAGAGGTGGGGGAAACCAAAGAGAAATGCATAATCGA
This sequence comes from Tor tambroides, assembly GCA_021397915.2. Taxonomy (NCBI): domain Eukaryota; kingdom Metazoa; phylum Chordata; class Actinopteri; order Cypriniformes; family Cyprinidae; genus Tor; species Tor tambroides. The sequence continues at coordinate 10,265 of JAFVLL020027076.1, read as the reverse complement.
TTGTCACAAAAATCTCTCCATCCTCACCTGATGGACTGGATGGAAATAAGCAACAGGAAGATAGGAAAAATGATGTCTTTCAGTGCAAGTATTTGTGCAAAAAACAGACAAGTAAAAAAAAAATGCACAAGGCACTTTCCATGAATACACTGTAAAAAATGATTGTGATTTTAACGGTAAAAAACTGTGAAAATGCTACAGTAAAAACCTGTTAAGTGGTTAACGGTAAGTTCCTGTAAAATGTACAGGGAAAAACCGTAAACTGACGTTCCCAGAATTCCCTACGTTGCATTTTAAATTTTGTTTGAATTTGATGTTTTTTCTTTGAAGTAACTATGTTTCTTCTTAGTTTTTTCTTACCAGTTATGTTTATTAGGGTTGTATGTTACATCTAATGTTATTAAATTCATGTTTATTGCATATTTCAGTTTAATGAGTTTCACCATGATGGTGTTTAGTGTTTGTGTGAATGACACTGTGCACCTTTTATATATGTTATTATTTAAAAGCTGCTTGTGATGGGCTTTGGTTCATCATATGATTTTCTCATCACCACATGCATTTGGTGATTATCAGTGTATTTCAAAGGTACAAAACAGCTTTCAGTACTTCAATAGGTTGGTATATTAACATTATATCAGTTAATGAAATTACAGTATTTAACTGTAACTTTAAGTTAAACCCGTAAAACCTAAAATGTTGTTACCGTATTTTTTACGGTAGAATTCTGGCAACCACAGCTGCCAGTTTTTTACCGTCAATTTTACAGATTTTTTTTTACAGTGTAGGGTTTAATAAATGCCATTATTACATTTTTTTTAAAGCATTGGAGGCACAAATATTGTGTGTATGTGTGTTTTATTGTGAGAAGTATTAGATATGTTAGATTATCTACTAACTCTCTTAATTATTCACAGGGTTACTATCATTATCTAAAAACAAAACTATAAAAAACATTTTCTTTATTTTAAATTAACCTTATAAAATATATATATTTTAGTTCAGCTAGCTGTCAAGGCAACTTTTTTTTTCATTTTTATTTAGTTTAAAGTACTAAAATGACACAAACTAAATCTTAATAAAACATTTAAACTAATAAAAAGACAACAACTAAAACTTTAAAACGTTAAAATGAAAATAAAAAAAATAAAATATAAAAATAAAATCTAATTCAAATAGTAACAAAAACTATAATAGTATATCAGTGAGACTAAAATAACACTGACTGATAGATACAGTATGTGACATTAAAACATTTGAAATGTCAGCAAATTTCTGATTTTATTTCGCACACCACATAATGTTCTTGTGTATTTAAAAATGAATCAAGATGAACAAATATGTGGCAAAAGACATGAAATAATTCATGATACCTAATTTAGAAAGTAGTACATGTTAAACGGTAATGTATACTGTAACCTTTTTTTTTTTTTTTTGCCCCGTCACTTTTAGAGTATTGGTGCCACCCTTTAAAATTAAAATGACACAAAATGATTAAAATGATCCACAAAATGATACAACAGTGCAGTAATCTTCATGTATTCTGTTGATATGTAATTCATTTTAGTAAAAATGTCTTGTAAAAAATGTAAAAATATCTCACAAAAATGGAGTCTTTTTAATTGTGATGTTTTTAATTAAATGTTTTCATAACTTGAAGCTCTGAAATACAGAATAATACAGTAAAATTGTGCAATATTATTAGTTGAAAATAATTGTTTTATATTTTAATATATTTTAAAAGGTAATTTATTCCTGTGATGCAAAACTGAATTTTCAGCATCATTACTCCAGTCTTCAGTGTCACATGATCCTTCAGAAATCATTCTAATATGCTCAATGTTTTCAACATTTATAATAAATGTTGAGCACCAAATCAACATATTAGAATGATTTCTGAACGATATTACTCTTTTACTGTATTTTCGATGTAATACAGCCTTTCTTAGCATTAGAGACTTCTTTCAAGAAAACAACAAATTTGGCATGTCCCAAATCTTGGTAACAAATTTTGCAAAAATTGCAAAGCTCGTATCAGATTTACTGAGGCTGACAATCATTTTCTGAAGTTTAAGCAACTCCTTTCAAACTTTTGAAGAGTGTCGGGCCTTGTTTCGAACCCTATTAGTGGAAAAGGTGCCGTAAATGTGTGGTATAAATATTCTCAAGCTGCAGCGCTCTATAGATTAACTAGGCACGTCTATGCTCATGTAAGGTTCTGCATGTGAATGTTTTTTTGATGAAGTCGCAAGCTGTCTCATCGCGTTTCTACCTTAATTCATCTCGTCGCTCACAAACGCACCTGTGCAAGGGACCTCCAGTCACACCGAAACATCAGCACAGTGGCATCGGCCCAAAGAGGTTAATTACGCCTCTCGCCGCGTGACAGTTTCATGCATGAAGCTTCGAGATGAATCGCAAGTTTGATGACACTTTCTTAATTGCTGTCGCTATTATTTTGTAGTATGATTGCAAGCGCCACCCGCCACTCTCTTTGCTCTGTTGGCAGGATCTCCAGCGGTCTGTCAGGGCTGCATGGGAAACCTAACCTCAGACTCAAGCAGGAATAAGTGGAATCCCTGTTAGGGAGCGGAGAATTTATACACAGACCTTCATGAGAGGTGGCCTACTGCGAAAAACCATGAAAAAGATATATATTGGGAAAACAGCCCTTAAAGCCTCTCGAAATGGTTGTAAACATCAGAAAAAGAGGTAAGATGCTCTCTCAACCCTGTCGTCCGCCCACTACAGTCATCCCATCAACCATGTGCATCTCCGTCCAGTGCTGAACTGTGACAGATCGACCATCATGAGTGCTGTTGCTACAAGTGTTGACCAATGAATGTGCTATTGTACACACATACAGGACCATAATCATCTGCTCTCCAATCCACTTGTGACTATGGATGTGCTATTGTTTTGCTAAATAGGGCTGTTTAAAGAAATTACTAAACCAATATGCAAACCAACACTTGTCAATATACAGTAGGTAACATGTGGAACAATCACACAGTGTCATATACAGACTATGAGCAGTGTAGATATCAACTCACCTAACTCTCATCTCCTTCATATGGCAAAATTCATATGTAGAGCAATATTCATATGTAGGCTAATTGAGACTTATATCTCAGTAATTAGGTATTGAATTAGTAGTACACAGTGGCATATATTAAAAAAACTATAAAAAGGGATATCAATTTTATAATGAAGGTAGATTATAACTGAAAGGTTGAACTGTGCCCTTGTTAAAAAAATGTGGCAAGCCACCATGAAAAATATTGACTGATGAAAATTTTAAGGTTATGTGCAATTATTCACAATTATATAAAGAAAGAAAGAAAAATATGCTATTATTTTTTAATCAATTGATAGCCTTACTGTTTCATTTTATGAATATTTGTTTAACTAGTTAACTTGCAAATGTTCAAATTTTAGTGCTATGTGCAATTATTTACAGAAATCTGTGCAATTAAATTGACATACCTACTATTTCAGTTTATGAATTTTTGTTAATTTAATTCACTTGCAAACTAAAATTACCTTCAATTTTCATATTTTAATGTTGTGTGCAATTTTTCACAAGTATTTACAGAAATATGTGCTATTAATTTTTTATCAATTGATAGCCCTGGTTTTTACTATTTTGTTTTATAATTTTTTGTTCAATTAACTTGCAAATGTTCAAATTCTAGTGCTATGTGCAATTATTTGCAATCATTTAAAGAAATCTGTGTAATTCGATTTTTTTAATCAATTGACAGATCTAGTTTTTACTATTTCAATTTATGAATTTTTGTTTATCTTGATTCACTAATTCACTTGCAAACTAAAGTTATTTTCAGTGTTCAAATTTTAATGTTATGTGCAATTATTCACAATTATTTATAGAAATATGTACTATTAATTTTTTAGCAACTGATAGCCCTATACAATTTCGTTGAATTTTTGTTTAACTAGCTAACTTGCAAATTAAAATTATTTTCAGCATTTGAATTTCAGCACTATGTGCAATTATTTGCCTTTTTTTTTTACAGAAATCTGTGCAATTTAATTTTTTTTATCAATTGACATACCTAGTTTTTACCATTTCAATTTATGTTTTTTGTTTATTTTAATTCACTAGTTCACTTGCAAACTAAAATTACTTTCAATGTTCAAATTTTAATGTTATGTGCAATTATTCACAATTATTTACAGAAATCCGTGCAATTAATCGTATAATTGTTTGACAGCCCTAGTTTTTACTATTTCATCTTCACTTGCATATATATGCTAAAATGAGTTCATTGTCACAAACAAACAGGCTTAATGCTTTGGCTTAATGCCTGTCTGTGTTTGAGGCATCAGCAGTAATAACAGTGTGTGAATGTGTGTGTTGTGTGCTCTGCTGTATCCTGCTGAGAATAAGTGTGTGTGCTCGCTTTCACATACACGTGTGTATCGATTGCCAGTACATTTATCGCTCAGACGTGTTACATCCTCACTGCTTTAGACACGTGTTGTCTGGCCGTCTGATCAAGCGTGGTTTGTGGCATCCTGAAAGCCGTTGGCTCTATCAGCAGCCAGAAAGTCATTACCGTTCACCACACATCTGTCCATCAATACCAAACCATTAGGGCTGTCAGTGGTTCTCTTACGTATCGTAAAAAGCTGTGTTTGGTTCCATCCATCTCTCCCACCCCATCCCCGCTTGTGTGTTTGATCTATAAATAGACCGTCTGTACATGGCATTGGTCATGTGACAAAGGATCAATGTAGGAAATGGGAAAAAGGAGTGTTGGGGATTAAAAAGGTCAGTAAACCTGATTTACCAAGGCATTCTTGACGTGAGTGTGTTTGGGTTGCAATAAATGTGATCAGTGGGTTGTACGACAGTTATTGATCATGTCAGCAACAATGAAGCGAAATACATTTTTAAATCTGGCCCAAACTGAGTTGTAATTCATATAAAATAGCTGTTTTGAGTTTACATTCCCTCCATTGATCTTGAATGTCTTCCTGATCCATGTACAGTAGAACGGATTCAGGGACTATTTTTGTCAGTTTTCTTCATGTGAAGTGAATGTAATCACATGCGCATCTGTACGCAGCTCTCTGCAGGAACAGAAAGAAGACCTGCGCAAACGTCTCTCATACACCACTCATAAGCTGGAGCTTTTAGAGCGTGAGTTTGACTCCACGAGGCAGTACCTGGAGACCGAGCTGCGCCGAGCCCAGGAGGAGCTCGACAAGTTCACCGACAAATTACGCCGGTAAGAAGAGCGTACACAATAGCATCTGGCCTTAATATAGTGGGGCTTTCTATTCACAGATGGTAACTAACTAACTAAACAGTTTATCAGAGAGGACAATTCAACTTGGCTGCATCCCAATTCGCCTACTCATACTATGCTCTTTAAGTATGTACCTACTCTTGTTGCAAAAGAACATGGCAGTATGTAAATAACATTAGGGATGCACGATATTGGATTTCTGCCGATATCCGGTATGCTGATATGAACTCATTTTGGCTGTTAGCCGATGCCGATACCAATATATTTCCTTTATTGTTTTTTTTTTCCAGACAAATGCAATGGTAACCTTAACATTTTATTAGAAGATTTAACATTCGCAGATGGTCTAAAGCAAAAGAGTTGTAAAAATTCTGCAAATCTTCTAGAGCTCCTTTTATTTAAGTGTTATAATTCATTTGTGTGTGGGGGGGGGGGGGGGGGGGCATATTACACATCACATTAGTGAATAAATCTGTATATATAAAATTATTTAAATTACATGTGTCCTATTTGTGATTTTTATTCATGTAAGCTATAGCTTCTGACCTTTAAATCAAAGCATACTCGTTATTTTATGACAGATTACTGCTTTATTTAATCAGAAAAACAATAATGTTATTTGTGTATTTTACTTTCATTTTATTACAAGTAGGCCAACAGCGTCCCCTACGGAATTAAAATGCCATACCGGACAGGCATTAGGACCTGGGGAGGCTTCCGCTGCTGCCACTGCAAGCGCTAGTGACTGTTGACTCCATCATACAAAAGACGCGTCATTCTTTACCTGCATTCTCAGTAAATAAGTAAATAAGGCGATCCAAAACAGTGAATCTAATCTCTAATCTACGGTGCCCGTGAGGGGTCGTATTCGGTTCACTTAGTTTTGTCGTGGCAACGACATATTAACTCGTGGGAACGTGATATTATGTCGTGGCCACGAGATCGTTTTGTCGAGGTAACAACATCCTTATGTCGTGGCCTCGAGATGTTATGTTGACGGAACGACATATTTTTCTCGTGGCCACGAGTTTAATGTGTAAACAAACCTACGTGACGTCATAGCAACCCGGGATTATCAGAAATGAATAAAACATTTTTATTAACATTAAACATTTCATTTAATATTTGTATATTATTATTATTATTATTATTATTATTATTATTATTATTATTATTAGGTTATATTAACTTGTTAGGGCTATATTTTTATATTTATTTCATATATAATATTTTATTATTTCCCCTTTCAATTCGTGTATCTCTTTACCTAATTAATGTTCTGTATAATTATGCTATTTGCTACCATATATTTTGCAAATACTGCAAACGCCTGACAATTATGCCAATACTTTATGATTGTAGGCTATTTATGCCAGTGCGTGATGATAAATGAGCGTGTTGTGTTTTCATTTACAAATGAAACTATGTGAATGATTGAGTAATTCCTCAATGAAACACTAGGCAGTAGGCTATAATATTAATAATTATTAATTCGCAGAAAAAAAGAGAAATATTGGCTATAAATTCCAGTCAGCATAATCAAAGCTTTATGTCGAGCATTTACAGTAGGCTTATTTACAAAACTGTTCAGAACGTTATGTAAAGAGATCGAAATGAAGGGAAAAAAACGAATATAAAAATATAATAATTGGCTAATAATAATATACAAATATTACGTAAAAAGACGATCAGTTAATGGACACAGCTAGTAAGACTGATGGATAAAAATGTTTTCTTGTAGGTCTATTTTATTTTATGTACTTTATGTAACATTTAGCCTATTTGTGATAATTCGAATGCTGGTTACATTCGCGTGCAATTGCCTACAGTCCGGTAGCCTATGGTCAATATAATAATTTAATTATGTAATAATTTCTATAATAATTAATATAATAATTTCTTAATTCAAAATAAAATATTAATGAATCCCTGATAATCCCAGGTTGCTATGGTCACGTAGGTTTGTTTACACATTAAACTCGTGGCCACGAGAAAAATATGTCGTTCCCTCAACATAAGAAGTCGTGGCCACGAGAAATGGATGTCGTTCCCTCAACATAAGAAGTCGTGGCCACGAGAAATGGATGTCGTTCCCTCAACATAACATCTCGAGGCCACGTCATAAGGATGTTGTTACCTCGACAAAACGATCTCGTGGCCACGACATAATGTCACGTTCCCATGAGTTAATATGACGTTCCCACAAATAAATATCTCGTGGCCACAACATATTATCACGTTCCCATGACTTAATATGTCGTGGCCACGACAAAACTAAGTGAACCGAATACGACCCCTCACGGGCACAGTACTAATCACCATTCAGCAAAAAGTTTTTTTTCTAGAATGACAACACTGCTGACATATGGCTAGCAGCATACCCTGAGCACATGTGAGTTATTCTTATCGGCAAGGCATATTGGCATAATTTTTCATATTGGGCCCATGCCAATGTTTACATTTTAGGCCATTATCGGCTGATTCTGATATCGTTCCGATAATATCGTGCATCCTTAGCTAACATCTGTCCAACTTCATCACCATAAAATTAAACTACTCAACTGTAAGGTTAATATGGTAGTGTAAAAAAGTATTTGCACCCTTCCTGTTTTTGACTTTTATTACGTTTCTCTTATAGTATGGGTTTATATTAGTCAAAACACAAAGTGTACACAAAGTGTTTAAATATAATAATCAAAATTGAAATTTTTGTAAGTTGCAAGTCTTCTTGTAAAGAAGTCAGTAAACAGTGAAAATGTGTCAATCTGGGGTGTGTTTCCCAAAAGCATTGTTAGCCAACTATGGTCAAAAATTCCATTATTACCAACATTGTTTAACGATTTGGTGTTTTCTTAAACTATAGTTCCAACAAACATTTGCAAACAGCATTGCAAATTTGTGTGGTTGAAGCTACAGCTCTCAGCCTGTGGTTAGAAGCATAGTTTCTTTTTAGTCAGACATATGGACTTGAGCAAAATGAACATGTACTGGAATCTATATTTTTCAGGCCATACATATACAAATTTGATTATGTCTTCTACTTACTACTGCTAAGAGAATTAAAACATCATTTCTGTATACGTATGTGTGTATTTAATCTATATTAATACAGGGGAACCTGGAGTGATGCAAGTGAAGCTGCAAAATACAGCTAAATAACCAAGAACAAAAATAGTGCAGCAGTCCTCAGATCCCATGTTCATTATTTACAGCAATAATCTGACATTAATTTGATTAATATCATTAATGATAGTTCTAACCAATGTGGTTAGAGCTTCTCTCTCCAACAATGCATCATACTATGGTGATTAAGCAAGTTACATTGTTGTTCAGGAAACACACCCCTGAAGTATAATTTATGCTACATATCAGATAATTCCTAAAGAATATGCCTGACTATCTGCATGTGAGCTGAATCTAAAGCATAATTGGGTGATGCAGCAGGACATGATTCACACAGAATCCAACACCAACGCATAATCAGGTTCATATCTGAATGGCTAAAAACAAACAAAATTAAGGTTATGGATTGCTCTAGTCAAAACCATGACTTTACTACAATAGAAACTATTTTTCACTGTGGTGTTTCAAGTGTATTATAAAGTTGCACACAGTATTTTTTCTTTATTAAAAAAGTTTTACTCCTAAAGAAATATATAGTACATCTAAAAAATATCATAGCAGTAACCTGATAAAGACATGGACTTAGTCAACTCTTTGGGGTTGCCATGTTGAGATCACATGACCAGTCAAATACTATCCACTTTGTTTTTGCTCACTAAATAAAGTATTAAAGACTGACAATTAGTCAAATTTTGTAAGCAAACCTGGAAGTTTTCATTTACATTTTGTTCGTAAACTTCACAAATGCAGTGGTTTTCAAACCTGTCCTGGAGGCACCCCTTCCCTGCACATTTTGTGGCTGCATTCAAAAACTTAGGCAGCTGACTTGGTGCCTGGCTGCCTTATGAGGCAATGACTTTGCAGGCAGCGATTTTGCATGAAGGCACCTCACGAAACTGATTTCGGACAGGCTTCTGAGGCAGCGTAACGGTTTAATGATCTACATCAAAATAGAATGAGTTTTGGTGATAACTAAACGGATATTTAATTACTATAATACTAATTTCTCGCTAAAAATAACATCAAAAGTGCAAAAAGTTAATCAGAAATATACATTTACACACAAACTAACCACCAAATGCAACTTTCAGACGCCATCTTTATTTTTTAGCTTAACCGTCACGGAATGGAACGCACAGGATTGTGGGAAATCAAAGGCAGCGAAGGACACATCTATGCTGCCTTCAAAAATCAATCAGATAAAGGCATCTCATGAGACAGGAAGTGAAGCTAACTTTGGATTCGGACATGCCTTGATGCCTTCCTACCTTGGAGGCAGTATTTTTCAGTTTTCGGATGCAGCCTGCATGTCTCCCTTATCAGACACACCCAATTCAGGTCTTGCAGTCTCTACTAACAAGCTGATGAGTTAAATCAGGTGTGTCTGATAAGGGAGACATACAAAATGTGCAGGGCAGGGGTGCCTCCAAGACAGGTTTGAAAACCACTGCACAAATGAACTCAACTTTTATGAATTTTGAAGCCTAAATACAATCACCAGGGGCCCGTTCTTCGTACGTCGCTAACTCAGTTAGCTGGATTTGATTGTTGACGATTTCACTTGATCTTGGATCATTTGGTTCTTTGAAGCTCATCCTAGACTTGCTGTCATAGCAACAGGTCCGTAAGCTTAAACCTGCTCGGGAGCAGGTTTATTTCATGTAAACAGGATTAGATTGTATCTTTTTAAGCAGAATTGATACTTAAAATATGTCCCAGCCACTGCTACTTTATTACAAGAGTACCCTACTTGTCCAGGGATAGTAATTTAAAATAATAATTTAAAAATTAAAATTGAAAATAATATAATAATGTTGTGTAGTCTATAATACTATAGACACAGCCAGTTTTACTCATTGAAAGATT
>JAFVLL020027074.1:0-11340 GCA_021397915.2 Tor tambroides | reverse complement strand
TCATCACAGGCCTGTGGCGGGGGCTTGTAGTCAGTGATGGTCTGAATGGCTTGCCACAGGCTCCGTGTGTCTCTGCTGTCTGTGAAGTGATTGTTAATTTTTTGAGCATATGACCGTTTTGCATTTTTGATGCCACAGGACAGATTGGCCCTTTTAACGGCCTCCAAGTAATTATTTATTCAAAAGAAGTACCTTGTCAGAAAGTATGTGATTTCAGACGCAGCCATGGCTATATTTTTAAAGATACAATAAGTATTTTATGCTTGTTCACTAGCTCTTATTTGTCTTCTTGAACATTAGGGAGCATTAACTTCTCTACTGCCTCCACCAGCTCCGGAGCACCATAGTGTTCATGAGATGTTTCAGTTGATGCTGTCTGGAAAATTATGCAGGTTGAGGTAAGTTTGTCTGAAATTTGATTTGGTTTATTAACTCAAATTGCAAAACATAATGCCAGTATTGTGATGTCAACATGCCGGCCACCATGAAAGCATGTTGTGTAGCATAAAACGGCTTGTTTTAGGCCACTGATATGACTGGATTTCATGCGAGCTTGTACATTTGTCAGAAGTACTATTAATTGCATTTGGAGTAAAATCTTTTTAGGATAAAAATATGATTACTGCTTCTTTCAATGATAAAAATGCTTCATAAGACTAATTTAGTGTTTGAGTGTAGATTGTGCTTTATTCGGTAAGTATTGCTTGATATAATAATGCATATTGTAAGATCTGTGTGCTGGAGGACTAATGAGGTTTGGTTTAAATGTTTAGCTTGTGTATTTTTGAGCTGGTTTTGAAGAAGAGAAAGATGATTGCATTAAATAATTCATCCAGGTGTTGCACTGGGCTAAAAATGAAATAAAATGGGAATCCTCTAAAATCATTTCTGTTGGAAGTGAGCGGAAGTCAAACCACTTGTGATTTGTTACTGAGCCACCATAGTGACTTGGAAAAGTAGGTTATGCTGGCTTAACGATGAAAGATCTGAGTTGATAACCCAAACTTTGCAGGTGCAAACCATTTTGCCTTCAAAAATTTGGTGTTGCTGACCCAAAACGGGTGATTGATGAGCTGTACAGTTTTGATATTTCAACTCCTTTGGTTGCTTCAAGAGGACTGTACCGGTTATAAAGTTACCGTAAATCACTGTAGATAGAATGAAGAAAGCATCTGCTAAATCAAGTGTAATGTAATAATGAATAATATTAAGATGAAGGTTTCTGGGCAATAGTTTATTGAAGAAAAATCAATAGAGTGCTGCAGGATGATGTATTTTTGTAGGCCAAAACCTGGATACGAGTCCTGAAATCAGTGTTTTTTTAAGTGCTGTCAAAATTAGTGTTAACTCAAGCGATTTTTCCAGTTTAAGGGCGTTAAATGTATTTAACTCAGTTAATGCAGGGGCGGGGCTAGGGTTGGCCACTCAACTCACAACTGCTGCTTCTGTCTCTTTTTTTTCTTGGCAAGAGTTGTGTTTATTTACACATGGAATGTCTTCACGACCACATCAAACAGGAGACTTTTCAAATGCACACTCCACTTCACCTCAGCACCAGGCATTAGTCAAATGAGCACGGAAACGGTACAGGTGATGTGGAGCTTCAGTAGAACAACAGCGAACTGCAGTCAGATCAGATCTGCGTCACTCTCAGCAGCGGCAGCTCTTAAAGTAATAGCAGCCAAATAACCTAATATCCCAGCCGCTGTGATGTCTGTTAATAAAAAAAAACAAAAGAAAAAAGAGGAAACCAATAGCTTTTGTAGCTTTAATCTATATTTAATTTAGAATTTAGTGTTTGATAACCTTGTTTAGTTTCTGTGTATTCCCTACTTGCTGAAGGGCACAGGTAAATATGACATTTATTATAATGGGTTTATGTGAAGATTGTTTTAAGTTCACTTAAATTAGAAGTTGCTATTTCTTAACGTCTAATAAATGTTAAAATTGGTAGCTCTCAGTTATACTGTAATGTTAAATGGCTATAGTCAATAGATAAATATTAGGAAAAAAAGGAACAATTTCCCTAGAGACATCAGTAGTTTTAGTATCAGTGATGACATTAAACAAATATTACTGTCTTTATGTTCTTTCTACATTAATTCGAAGACTAAATGTGAAATTATTGTTATATAAAAGTATATTTAAAAACTTTAATGTTAGGTGGGATTAATCACGATCAATCACAATTAATTTCAGAAAAAATGTGCAATTAATTAGTTAATTTTATTTAATCGATTGACGGCATTAGTTTTTTTTTTAGTCAAATGCTTGAAAAAAAGGTTTCAGATTCTATTTTACAACATAAAATACATCAGTAATACCTTGTAACTTTTAAAGCTTGAAAAAGGCTAACAAGTTGCTAAATGGGACTACTGAGGTTATTGGGACATTAAATATCATTTTTTTAAATATAAAGAGTTTCGGAAGCTTAGTGATGGTGAAGTTGAGCAACCGTGGTGTAGTTCGTATTTAGTTTTTGACTTCTGGCGATTGTACTTAGGCTTCAAAATCCATAAACGTTGTAAGGACAGTAAGCAATCGTGCAAGAATCATAAACTTTTGTTGGTCACAGAGCTTACTTTCTGCAATAATCAAAAACCCAGTGGAAAAATCTTCTGCATCTCTCATCATCACTGCAGTTCTCTCTATAGTCCCACATTTTTGTCTGTGATAAGAGACCAATGGTGTAAAGAACTGTTGGTGAGGTCTTGACAAGTATATACTGTTTGCAAAGCTAATAACCTAAACAAATCAATGCAAAACATTTCAAATATGTGTTCGACAGTTTACATATTATATCATAAACATCCAGCCCCGTGTGTGTCCTCACCTCCGTGGTGGAAGGAGAAACCCAGCACCCTGTCTACCGTCGTCCGTCCTGTGGTACCAAACATGGCCTTGGCAGCATCAGATTTACTCAAGGCCTAATAATAGTCCCAGCTGCCTCGCCCCGCACAGCTCAGAATGTGCGGGTGCTGCCAGGGAACACTCTGTACGCACGTTCCATGCATTTCTCTGTGCTGACAACACAGCAAGGACTCCTACTCACCCGTCCTGGCACTGGCACCCAGCCACCACACGTATACCCGCATACATCAGCACTTGTGGATATTTAAAACACTATGACGCCAGTAAGGCCGCTTTGCTGTGACTTCAAGTCGCCATGAAATCAAAATGGACATTTCTTGTTGTTATGGAATATTGCAGTGTTTTTGTATAAATGATTTATCCATGCACATCATTATTTTTTATTAATTCGTGTGCCCTCTTTATTCAATATGACTTCCCCTTCCCCTCATAATGACATCTCTTCTCTAGCGCAGAGGCAGGACACTAACCTTTCTCCTCCAGCAATGATCAAATCAGTTCCAAATGGACAAAATGAAGTCCCGTCCTACATTTTTTTTTCATCCGTTTCACTCGGATACATGTCAAAATATGGAAGAAAAGATGGTGACACTTTAGTATAGGGACCAATTCTCACTATTAACTAGTTGCTTATTAGCATGCCTATTAATAAAAAACTGGCTGTTTATTAGTACTTATAAAGCACATATTCTGTATGACCATATTCTACATCCCTAATCCTACCCAATACCTAAACTTAACAACTACTTTACTAACTATTAATAAGCAGCAAATTAAGAATTCATTGAGGCAAATGTCATAGTTAATGGTTTGTAATAACAATTGTACAAATAAATAATGGTTATTTTTAAATTCCATGGCAATGTAATCATTGTGTTTTTCTTGCTCTCTTCTTTCTCTCCTGCTTGCTCTCTTGCTCATACACACTCTTATCTTATCTAATGCTCACTGCTGCCACATAAACAATGAAAAGGCATGAATATTTAGCTGTTGCTTCTTTCCCCCAGTGGGCAGACATGGTTTGAATGAGATAACTGTATTTTCTGTAGATGTCTGAGTGTGTTGTGGTAAATACATGCCTCAGCTTCCTGAACAGGGTAAAAATAAAAATCGGCTGCATGTCACAGCACTATAGTTTGCCTTTAAAAACAAGTTGCTCCTCATTGTGCTAATTACGGCTTCGTTGACAGGACACAATCAGAGAAACCGAACAATTCAGAGGAATTAAGATGACAAATTTAACTACAAACTTCAAACTTGATTCATTCAGTCTGAGCTGGATAAGGACCTCTGTTTGAACAACATAAGAGGGATGCAAAATCTCTGTAAAGCGCTCAAAGAAAATTTATTGATGTGACATTCCCTTCATCTCTCATCTTTTGCTGGGGTTTTATATACACTGTAGTGCTCAGGCTGGATGAAAATGTTTCGTACATTCAATACACTGTAAAAGATTATTTCCTTAAAGTATTTCTGTCTTATCTTCTAGTAGAGCTATCTAAATATCCTTAAAACAACATACAGTTACATGAGAAGCAAAGTGCATAAGATATTAAGACTGACAAGTGCTTTTTTTCTTGTTTCAAGCATAAATCAAACTGAATTTAATGAGGTTTGCATTAATAAGGTTACACAATTGTACATCTCAAGTAAATTCATGGATGCAGTTTTGACATACATACTGATTTTCTCCGGTCTCATCTTGTTTGCAAACTTTCTCATCAACGTTTAAATTCTGTTGCAGTGAGCCTTTTTCATTTTTGGCAGTCTATAAAGCTTTTCCCACCTTTCCTTGTTTAATTGGATGCTATAAATTCACAAAATTTATGACTTTCTGTTCTCAGCTCGAATACAAAAGGACAGAGGACAGGCGCAGTAATTCACATGGGGGTGTAGAGCTAACACCACTCCACAGAATTGCCTTTTGTTCAGCGTCTGGTGGATCAGAACACCCTCAGAATGATCCTTCCTCAAACTCCACGAAGAAGTCTTGCCTTGCTGTAGCTACCCATAAGAAAAGACAGTTAATGAGGTTTTTGGTGCAAAATGATATAGAATTCTCTTTTAAATTGACGTCTTAATGAAAATTCCAAAGAAGCACTTTCAAAAAATCTCATCAATTCTAAGTATGTAAACAACTTGGCTATCTTTATGAACACCAAACCACATCAAATGCCAAATTATATATATAAAAAAAGCTTGACTAACTGAACTGCATTTCCTATGAAATAGCAAACATTTATTTACTAAATTAAACTATGCAGTGTTTCATAAAAGTGCGGTCATTGAATGTGCCAAAAGCAAAAACACATTTCTTATAGAAGTTACTTGCTGCATTTTTTCTTCTTTTTCTAGAAATAGCAGGATTTCTTAATGTTTGCAGGAACAGTTTAGGGTCATGGGCTCAAAGATAAAAGAGAATGAGCCAGTCCAGTTAGTTTACACCAAGGTTCATAACAATAACTTTAAAGTTTGATCATTCTTTTTCTATGAGGCAGAAGAACAACAGTTGGAATCTCTTTAAAAACTTTTTTTCCAGCTGATGAATGATAAATAATTGATAGGCAATCAGAATTCATCTTGCTTTCAAGTGCTCAAGCATAGAAAGCACTGCAGCTCACGCTTATGATTTCAGAACGTTATCGTGTGTTACTGTGGACGCTAATATAGTTATCGTTGTTGGTGTGAACGAATCTCATCAAACTCATCCCCATGTCATCCAAGATGTTCATGTCTTTCTTTCTTCAGTCGCAAAGAAATTACGTTTTTTGAGGACATTCCAGGATTTTTCTCCATATAGTGGACTTCAATGGGGATCAATGGATTGAAGGTCCAAACTGCAATTTCAGTGCAGCTTTAAGGGGCTCTACACAATCTCAGTCAAGGAACAAGGATCTTATCTTATCTGATTGCTCATTTTCTAAAAAAAAATAAATGAATTTTTTAACCACAAATGCTCATCTTGCACTAGCTCTGCGATGCACGTCCATGACTTCACGCGTTGGAAACGGTCACGTGCGGTTAGTTCTTCTGTGTACTTCGGTTCAAGAAGGTAAGGTAGGGCGAAAAACTCCATCTCATTTTCTCCTCCAACTTCAAAATCATTGTTTTACCTTTTTTTTTTGTAAAAGGGCGTTCAACTTTCTTTGCACGATTGCTTGCAAACACTGGGTAGGTACTTTCGCCTGTGTCATGCATGACCTTTCCAACGTGATTACACAATGCCTGAAGTCGTGGATGAACTTTGCAGCGCTAGTTCAAGACAAGCATTTGTAGTTAAAAAGTAGGCTATATAAATTTGTATTTTTTTAGAAAAAGATTGTTTCACTAGATAAGACCCTTATTCCTCGGCTGGGATCGTGTAGAGCCCTTTAAAGCTGCATTGAAACTGCAATTTGGACCTTCAACCCATTGGTCCCCATTGAAGTCCACTATATGGAGAAAAATCCTGGAATGTTTTCCTCTAAAACCTTAATTTCTTGAGACTGAAGAAAGAAAGACATTAACATCTTAGATAACATGAGGGTGAGTAAATTATCAGGAATTTTTCATTCTGGAAGTGAATTAATCCTTTAAGAACATTATCTGTAAACATAACTACAACTATAACTATATTAGTGTCCACAACAATGGTTTTGTTTATTAGCACGCCTTGCAATTATACCATATGGTGCTTTATAATGATCGCGCTCTGGTGGATTCTGATTGGCTGTCAATGTTTTATCGTTCTTCAGCTGAAAAAATAAAAAATAAAAGTGATTCCAACGATATCATTCCTCTATGTCGCTGGTGGTGTGGACTTTACCATCCTCATAGAATTATAACAGTTTTATTCTGGGAACTTTATAGTTGTAGTTATCGTCCTTTTGGAATTAACGGCCCTTAAGAGATGAAGATAAAATCCCCATGAGTCGTGTAACCATTCTGCGCCAACACGAAATGGCTCCGCTGCAATAAATTTAAATGCAGAATGCCTATTAGTCACCCGCTACTAGCAATATTAATCATAAATACGCTTGTGTGGGTGACTGTGGTGTGAAGGTCTCTCTTACTGCAAGGTGCACCTAAACACCCAGAGAGACAACTGAAAATAGTCATTATGATGTAATTTCCTTCAGAGAATGTTCTCACAGCTCTTTTCGGTTCCATACCCAAAGGGAGACCTTGCTTTTGTTCCCTGGAGATTTACCCTGGAAGGAAAACACTCCTATACACGCGCAATAAATAACGACTCTCCGTGAGACCTGACAGTCAGTTCATTTTGCACAGCCAACCATGACTTTTAGGGGAATAGACTCCGTGTCATGCTGTGACAAATGCAAATAATATTGCATGTGTGTGCGGAGAGGCGCGTTATTTATGATAGCGATGGCTGCTGGGGTCGGTGGAAAGTCAGAGTTATGTGTTAAACGGTAAAGATGGGCTTCACTTTGGCCCAACAATGCCAGGCTGAGCGGCGGACACACATTCTGCCATCCAAATCAATGAGGCAGCTGATTTATGCAGTTGATTATGTGCTAGATTACTCCCTCACTTTGGTTATTACAGTGTACGCGTCTATTTCTTCCCACTTGCTACTGGCTAAAAGTAATTATAGAGCAGGGATGTGATGACGGCCTGAGAAGATCATCCATTTACCAAGAGGAGTTTGCTGGCCATCTGTGCGATTTGTTTATCATTACAACGAGAGGAAGAGAGAGATCAGTATCTTATTGAAAACAAGCTGGGTCAGAGAATATTGGCTTATAACATACAAAACAAACACGATGAAGAAGCTAAACAAAATGAAAAAGACAATTTTTTTTAAACATAAGACAATGATAAAGAAAATGTGTCTCGTTCACACTTCACATCTAAAAAAGGAAAGAAAAAACATTTGATTTTAATAGACTTTAATTTGGGTTTAATTAAAAATCAAAGATTTTTTTTATATTAAAAAATAATTAAACATTTACCCCAAGTTCTCATTACTGTAATGCCTGTGCACATTATTATTATTACTTAGACTATTAATATTGCTATATATATATGTGTGTATGTAATAAATAATTTTTCATAATCTACTGTTTTTTTTATTTAAATAATCAGCAATTAAATGCAGATTCCAGCATCTAAATATCTAAATAAATAAATAAAATTAAAGTACTAATTAATACTTTTTGCATTACAGTATTGAGAATTTTAGATTTATTTGCCATTGGAACTGGGGGGAAATTAATTATGAAAAGAAAAATGTCACTGAGAATAATATTAATGGTCCTAAAAATCTGTTTCATTTTCTTACTTTTGAATGTGAAATATGATCTTGAAATGTTCTTGGGTGGGCTGATATTCACAGTCATATTTGAAACCGATATACATTAGACATGTTTAAGGCATGTAGCTATGACTCTGCAAGAGGTTCAATATAATTTCAGGAATCAGATTTGGTGTATCATGTTCTAGATTTCCCACTATCCACTTCAGCCAGCTTTCTAAAAGAAGCTACTGACCCATTAAGCTTGCACATAAATTATTCCTTATTGATGAATTAAGCACTGAAGCAGAGGATTCTTCTGGAAAAAAGACTGCAGCATCGTAATTTCCCATTATTCTGCTCACTCACCCACGAGATCGGTTTGAAAACGATCATAAGACATTGATTATGGCAGTGTGAATCATTCATTCATACCTTAATTAGTTCATTCATCAACTTAATCATTCAGTTTTAAGACTGCATGTAGTGTCAGGTCAATATGATAATATGCACTGCATAATTAATGTGAAAGCCTATGACAGTGTAACATACAATCATAAGCTCAAAGACTAAGAATACCCTACTGGATATAATGCTACAGACACATGACCATTTATATAAATAACACTAGCACTGGTGCAATTGCGCCACCTAGTGGAGGATTCAGTGACCCTGAAAACCTGATCTAATCTATTAGCTACTGAAAGCTTGATTTGTTATTTGGTCTAGCAAGAATCAGGACATTTTAAGACAAAGTTTATGTTGTCAATCATGAAAACATTGAAAAAAAAATGAAAACAACAATGTTTTCAAAAATGAAAAATTGCTGAAATTATACTCATCTTTAGGCAATCCAAGATGTATGAGTTTGTTTCTTCATCAGAACAGATTTGGAGAAATTTATCATTAATTGCTCACCAGTGGATGCTCTGCAGTGAATGGGTGCCGTCAGAATGAGAGTCCAAACAACTGATCTATCATTCAGAAGTTTTTAACTTCAAACCATTGCTTCCGGCTAAAATATAAGTCATCTATCCGTAATATTGCTTTCTCCTGTGAAAAGTAGTCTCATCTGAATCAGGTGAGAAATATGCAAACATCAAGCACTGTTTACACGGGAAAAAACAGTCCGGACAGTTTGAAACAAATTTGTCAGTGGATTTTCATGTGAGGGGACAACAAGGGATGAACTTTTGCACTGGAGGAAGTGTTATTATGGTCTGGTATTTTGGTCAAAAGTGCTGTTAAAAGTTAAAACACCTCAATGCTGGATTTGTTTCTTACAAACATTTCACTTAACAAGACATTAACTGATGGACTGTAGTCTTGTGGATTATTGTGATGTTTTTATCAGCTGTTTGGACTCTCATTCTGACGGCACCCATTCACTGCAGAGGATCCATTGGTGAGCAAGTGATGTAATGCTAAATTTCTCCCAATGTGTTTTGATGACTGTTTACATACTGCATACTGTTTCACATACCATTTTCTTAAAAATAGCAGATATTATAAAGCCTATACTGACCAGTCAGCAGAACTATCTTTGAGTAGACTTATCGAATGAATGAATATAAATAAATAATACCAGTAGCAAATGAATAAAATATTCAGATGATAGACAGTAAGTTAATGTACTGTAAGTATCAGCTAAATTCAGCTGAAAACAACTGGTCTTGATTTCTGAAGCTGTACATCGGTTGTCTACTTCTGGGGGCTCCCACCAATATGGGACGTCACTAGACTCCTGATCACTGTGGGAATCTCATCCCTCTATGAATGGACCATATGCACGCCCACTTCTGCATACAGAATGAGACGTTTCATTTGCATAATTTACTTTGAGAAGAAACGAATGCCCCTGTCAGAGAACGCAAATCAATGGACACCAAAGAAAAGTGTCTGAGAGAGACTTCTGAGGCGACAGGAATAAGAAGGCAGGATAAATCTGAAGCACAAGTACTTGAAGACGGTCAAGTGCGTGAGGCCCTCCGAGGCGGGACTGCAGAGGTCAAGATGCTTCACCTAAGGACCATTGCAAATCTCAATGGCAAAAAAGTCTAGTTTCTTTTGATTGAAATTATGCCAGTCCTATAGTCCACTATGATGAAGACCATAACCTGCCATAGACACTAATTTAAGTTGGAAATATACACTACCATTCCAAATTAAGATTTTAGAATGTTTTTTAATCTTTCATACTTACTAAGACTACATTTGATCATAATACAGTAAAAACAGTAATATTGTGAAATAATATTACAATTTGAAATAACTTGTTAATTTGAACATATTTTAAAAAGTAATCTATTCCTGTGATGGCAAAGCTGAATTTTCAGCATCATTACTCCAGGCTTCAGTGTCACATGATCCTTCAGAAATCATTCTGATATGCTGATTTGCTGCTTAAGAAACATTTCTTATTATTAATGTTGAAAACATTAAGCAGTTGTGCTGCTTATTTTGTAGATTTTTTGATAAATATAGAAGTTCAAAAGAAAAGCATTTATTAGAAACAAATATTTTGGAACATTATAAATGTCTTTACTGTCACTTTAAACTGATCAGTTTAATGCATCCTTGCTGAATAAAACTATATTTAACAGAAAAGACTCACTGACTCCAAACCTTTGAACTATAGTGTATTTTCTAAAAATGTAATCATTTCCAATGCTGACCAGCAGATGTCAGTGCTTCTGCCAAACAATCTACCATAACAACTATAGTTTCCACCAAAGCACCATAGTTATTGCAGTTACTTTTACTACAATAAAAAAGTAACTTTTACTAATTATTAGATACAAAATTAAAAATACTCAAAAATATAAATGAAACAAAAGAACAAATTTGCCAATTTTCTTAATCGTTTAAAGGAGATCATATTAGCAATTAGCCTATGGTTGTATAATAGCAACAATATTTGTAGTAGCTAACATATTTTGTCTGAAGCTGCAACAGAGCATTCAAGATATACGTGTTCTCTGGGCATCGAATCCATGATCTTGTTTGCACTTTGCTCTTCCTGTTGAGCTACAGAAACCAATTTTGGGTAGATTAGCATAGCTAAATAGATCTAAGGAATAAATAAATCAACATGAGAGCATGTATGTCATCATCTCTTGTACTGTTGTTGGCCTTAGTTTGGTTTTGTGATGTAAAAGTGATCCTAAACTTAGATTGAGATGCTTATCAAATGAGTTGTAACTACCACAGATGACTTTAGGGGAACACGTCCG
>JAFVLL020027073.1:0-22650 GCA_021397915.2 Tor tambroides | reverse complement strand
AAATCTGCTGGAGTTTATTTGCAGATAGAAACAGAGGAGAAGAATAGTCATGTAAATGTTTCCAGCAATCGAGCTTTTCCATTGCTTTAGCGGTCAGCTCGAAACCTTCATTGTAATACCCCATTGAGCTCCACCAGAAAGATAATGTGGCATGTTTTTGTTTATTAGCAGTTAAATGAACTTTGACCTTGAGTAAAATGGTTATGATTGCATTTATTTCATATATAATGTACAACAACAAACCGTATTCAGCTCCTATTCATTTTACATTTTGTGACACAATTGTCCATTTTAATATCTTCCTTCGAGAAGAACCCCATGCAATGCATATGTTGCTCAATTCAAATACTGCAGTGTTGGAATGGCAAGGGAATGATGATAAAATTGTCATTTTTGCATGAACTATTCTTAAGTAGCAAGATTATGTTAAAACAGAGATTGACTTCTTTCTTATACAGTTTACAACACTAAAAGGGGGGAAAAAAATTGCATGATGAGGCTTCAGGATGGAGTCGATAGGAAAAAATAGAAGCGACAGCTAAGGAAGACCCCTAATTATTGATTACAGCTGGAGAGGAACACTAAAGATGGGGTAATGTTGAGTTTGGATATGGTTGTTCTGGATAGAAATTCATTGTCATTCAAAAGATAAAGATGATCACTTTCTCTCTCTCTCTCTCTGTATTATTAGAGTCCATAAAGACAGCGATGAGAGATCTCTGGCTAACCTTCTGTCGACTCCAGCGCTCCAGAGAGAGAAAGTGAGTGAGTACAGTGAGAGTTCCTGTAGATGTCATTGGTGTTCACTGGGCTAGTCTGGGTGGAGACTGGGCGTTTGGGTTCCTGACAGTCTGTCCTGGGATGAACTGGGAGACTTAGTGGACAGGAGTCAGGACCGACACACACAGAGAGAGAGAGACACTGATGGAGTATGTGAATGAGGAGGAAATCAGCTGTTTAGGAGGAACAAGAGCTCAGCCAAGACTCACCGCACTGTCTGGCAGAGTCCTTCTCCTCATCGCTCCATCGTTTTCATTTTCAATTACGCTCTACCCTGGTCCATCATTTTCCTGTTTTCTCTGTCTGTCGAACGGGCCAAATCAAATCCCACTCTTCTTGCTGGTGCTGTTTATCCTGGTCTCCACAGGGAAAATTGACTTGACTCGGGGCCACTGAGGAGATGTTATCTTTTTTCCGCTGACATTTTTGATCTCAAATCACATCATACTCATCATTTGATCTAGAGGGTTGACTTCATAATAATTGGGTTTTCAGGCACGTGATCCTGTAGCACTTGCAGTAAACACTAGTAAATGAGCTACAGGCGATACTGACACAATCTATGTGTCACAAGCCTTGTTCACACAAACCAACAGGTTTTTAGGTTGCCGTGTGTTTGTGCAGCATGCAAATATCTGAGCAGAGAAGAATATTTCTGATAGCTTTCTACCAAACACCCTCACGCTCTTTCTCGTAAGGTCAAATGTGATTACTTCAGAGCACTGTCAGAAAGAAGGCCTCTGGCAGTGTAGTACACACTGCAACTAACACTAACGTGCAAGCACGCACTGGCCGACAGTGTTGCTGGTCCCTACAGCTGGGTCTCCAGCACGGAGTCGTACACAGTGCTCCACCTGTGACAATAAACACTGTGATTACCTCCTAGAGCCTACTGACGCCATCTAATATACTCAAGAGATCATCACAGGGACAGGGTGACCATTCCATCCGTCTCTCTCTCGCCACATCTCTGTGACCCATTCCCACCTCCTCCCCTCAACAGTACAGAGGAGCCTCAAGAAGTACACTGGCTTGATTCCCACAGCATTTTCCATCACTGAGACCAGGAGGTGAGCACCTGTGATGCAATTACAACAGCATTTGTGCAGTTGTGTTCATTTAGATATTTTCCCCTAGATTTTGTCTTAAAAGTGCATTAAGGTGGTAGACCTTAAAAAAAAAAAAAAAAAAACTCTGAGCAATAACAGTGATGTCATCTGCAGACATCTCTATGATAAAGGCAAAAGACGTGGGCACTCTCCAAGTTTTGCACTGACAAGATTACATTTGACAAAATTTTTTAAACAAAAATTCTGCCAAGTGTTCAAATAATTTTTAGTGGGCAGTCTTTTTCTTCCAGTCTTTGGCAAACCATAGAGCTGTATGGTGAAAACTTGGCACACCAATTAGGGATAGAGTGACCAAATGTCCCAATAAAATCAAGGCAGTGCTTATTATATAACTACTTTCCCGTATCTGGAGTTAAAGTTGGTTTTATTGTTATAAATAAACATTTTAAACTGATGTTGATGTGGTTCATTTTTTTAATCACATTAAACCAGCACCACAATGTGTAACCGTAACATGAGTGAGTGGACTTTATGTAAGGAATAATTGACGAAGGGCCGTTGAATTATTAGAAAAATAATGCACACCCGAGGTGGTGATGCGAAGCGGAGTGGCCGTTACACCTCGGGTGTGCATTATTTTTCTAATAATTCAACGGTCCGGAGTCAATTATTCCGCTTTTACTATGGTTGCCACACCTCAACACATCGATGAGATGATATATTTCAAGGGATTCGTCCGGTTTTTGTACGACGGCATTTTAGTGCCACGTTAAAAAAAAAAAAAAAAAAATCTAAAGTTACGAGATTAAAGTCGTAATATTTCGAGAATAAAGTCGAAATTACGAGAATAAAGTCGAAATGTTTCGAGATTAAAGTCGAAATGTTCCGAGATTAAAGTCGAAATACTACGAGAATAAAGTCGAAATACTACGAGAATAAAGTCGAAATGTTTCAAGAATTTAAATCGTAGAAATTAAAGTTATAATATTTTGAGAGTATAGAAAAAAAAAAAAAACATCCATTTGGCAGCACAGGTTTGAACCAATCATTTTAAAAAAGTAATGCAGTTTATAGAAAGATATTGTAGCCTGTGTAGGCAAAAGAGCAAGTCAGAACCACAGTCTCCTGTTTTGGGGTCAGATTTGTAGGTAAGTATGGACACAGAAATGTATTTACAATGTCTTCATGCCTAGACCTCACAGTCATACCACCCTCCTAAAAAAGAGGCAGAGAAAGTGAGCTCCAATGTGTTTATAGATCAGACTCCTCCAGTAGTACCACTGAAAAAAGAGGGGAAAAAATAAGGGGAAAGAAACAACCCCCTCCACCACCACAGGAGGCTGCACATAGTTTCCATTCGCTTCTTCACTTTATAAAAATAATTAAAGGGGATGTTGTGAGGGGGAGCAAGTGGCCCTGATGTCTCTCTGCTCTGTCATCTCAGCAGGTCCCATCCAGAGTCCACACAGGTCAGCTCACTTCAAACATCACCGTGCAGATTGGGTTGCATCTACTGTTGAGTTCAAGTGGATTTGTCGACCTTTTTTTACGTTTTGAATTAACACATGTGTAGCACATTGACGCATCAGTCAAAAACTTGAAATATGCTCACTGTAAAACAGCTTCATGACTTAGGTATTGACTTCATTATAGCCCTCATTCGTCTAGGCGATGGTTTATAATGTTCTTCAGTGGGAAACAGCTGCGGTGACCACAGGCTTTCATATTTGCCACAAGCTTCATTAAGATTACAAAGTGTTTGTCTTCTTTTCTGTGTTCATTTGTCTTTGCTTTTGTAATTTGTATATGCTAGCAAATTGTTGTACATACGTCTCATGCTAATGACACCGAACGCCCAAACAATTCCTCAGGGCCACGTGGTGCTCATATGGGGTGTCATGGGATTCTTCGCCAAGCCAACTCTCTCCAAAATACCTGCGCTCATTTGAAACACATTAGAGAGCGATGTGTTCATTCTTTCCGACGCGAGGTGATGCACTTGTCTGGTATGAAGTTCTCAGTTTGTGGGCGGCCCTGAAAGTCGGGGGCCACGGAGTGGGCAGGGAAACGATGAAAAATGAAATGCAGCAGCCATTCCTGAAAACACACAAACGTGATATATCCGCTTGCGTGTCTGGCTCTCAGGCCGTGCAGTTTTTTCCTCCCATGAGCAGACGGTTGTGTGTGTGAGAGAGACGTGTTGTTGCCATGTGTTCTCTTTCATGCTGCGTGTTAATGAGTAAAGATGTACAGACGAAGGCGCAGCAATGTTTAACTGATTCTCACACGCTGCTGATGACACCTCGTGGGCCGCATGCCGACCTCATGTTCCCTTAATGTGAACATGCATCCCCGCAGAACAGCATACTAGAGTTAACGCAGAGTTTGTGTGTTGCTGGGTAACGAATGATCCAGTTTTGGGATCATTTGGAACCGTTTTTGTTAGAGAAAATGACTGAATTTAGTGCGTCTTAAACATCAGAAGTTTATCAAGGTTGCCTGATGTTTTACCTTTCCCCTCTAGAATGCCATGTTGCAAAACATATGTGATATATTACTTGTGTTAAGCCACCAAAACATGTGTATAAATGTTTTTACGAGAGGTTTCATTTCACATGAGACTGGCTCATATATAATGCGGCGAGTGACACAATGACCCGCGCTGTTTGCCACAAAAATGCAAGGAAAAAGCTGCTAAATTTTTCCATTGGCATAGAGACAAAATATTTTCAATAAAAATGCAGTTTCATGGCCAGCAGGAAATATTCTCAATTCACCCGCTGTTGGAGGGTATATTACAGAGCTAATATGATTTGCTCTTGGAGAAGTACCGTTGATGTGAATGTTCGCTTATAGTTGTTCCATAGTAGCCTAATTGGTCTGCATACTACTGTGCTACTTTAAAGAACAGTGTGAGTACAAGTCTGTCCCATTCATCAGATGTCTTGCATTCATACAGACTTACAAACCAACAGTGGTGACTCATACGTGACCCATCACAATGTAATTTTTCCATCAAACTGCTGGAATGGTCTGCAAAACTGAAATGACTTTTCTGACAGTTTTTTTTTAATTTTTTTAATCCATCTGATTAAAACCTGCTGAATCGGTGAATCACTTCAGATTTATATAGGCTACATGAAGCATCTAAACAAACTGCTTCAATAAAAGTCTTTTAAAAAAATAATAGTAGAACTAGTGAATTCAAATGCACATTCCCAACTATGGCAGTCATGCTGATTTATTCATGAAAGTGTTGCTTAGGTTTTGATGTGTTCTTAAAGGTAATGTTCTAACTCATCTGTAATTGGTTGGGGAGATAAAGTGATTTTTCCATGCAGTGTTTCGCTGCTAAAGAGCAGTGAGGTGTGCAGCCATGGAAAATGTTTAAAATATCCTACTGGGAATTAGTTAGCCATAGACTCTAATTTCGTGGCTGGAAGCACATTAAAAAGGCTGAGAACTGATGCCAGAAGATAAAACTAGATCATATGCATTGAGATGTGTGTGTAATTGTCAGTCAACTTTTGAGTGCCCATGTGTGTGCCAGTTGATCTCCTAGCAAATGTTTGTCTGTAACCAGGAAAGGAAAACGCTCTCATGGGAGCAGGGTCTGTATAGATTTCAAGTTATGTTATTTATCTATCATGTGCATGGCACATGGAATGTATGTTTGAACGCATGTCGTGTGATTAAAAATTTGGCACGTGGCGTTAAGTGGGCAGGGATAGTGCCAGGATCCCATGCTTGATCTATTTTGGCAGCTGGAACTTCATTTGGATTGGCCTGAACCCTGTTTTCTCCTCTTGTTGTCAGCAGGCTTATTTTAGATCCCAGGATCAAGAGGTGACTTTCCATGGCAGAAAATTAGCTGTTAATAGAAGCTTGTTTAATTAGCACAAGATGAATTAGTCTGCATCTTTTGCGGACAGAGCGTGAACGCTTTGCGGTTGGGGCACAGCACTACCAAAAGATCTATCTTCTGCTGAGATGTTTGTTTTTGAATGGGACTCCTTCACCCATTGGGTCTAGAAATAGCAAGTGCACTTTGCACATACAGCTATGGTTATTGCAGTTCATTATTCCAAAATAATAATAATTATTATTTAGTGCATCTACATGCTAAACTTGATCATTTATAGAAACTCAATTATGTTATTTTGGGAATTCTGGGAATCAGCAGTTGTTTGTAGTGGCAGAAGATGTGTAGATGTCAGGATCCTGCTGCAGATCACCTTGATGTCATCCTTGGGCTGGACCACACGGGTAGTGTGCAGTCCATGGCTCTGGTCTGTATTGTGAGACTGGTCTGTTTTCACAGCTGCTCTGTTCTGGTCAGAGTGCTCTGCCTCACATCTCATCACCATCAGACTCAGTCAGTCCCTGCCAACCTCTCCTGGACATTAATGGCATTCTCAAATCCTCTAGGTGGTCTGCTTTAGTTATAGATAGACAGACAGACAGACAGAACACTTCCTTCCCAAAATGCATTACGTGCATACCTTTTTTGCAAGAGGTAGACAGACAGACAGAAAGAATACTTCATTTCCCAGAATGCAAAATCTGCATATCTTGCTTCTTGACAAACAGTCAGATGGAGAATTAGAACAATTCATTTCACAGAATGCATTACCTGCATACCCTTTTCTTGATAGACAGACAGACAAACTCTTGATTTTCACAGAATGCATTACTTGCATACATTTTTCTTGATAGATAGAGAGACAGGCATTTTACCTGCATATATTTTCCCAGAAAACATTTCATTTACCTTTTTTTTCTTGATTGACAGACAGATAGAACACTTCATTTCCCAGAATGCTTTACCTGCATACCTTTTTTTTGCAAGAGGTAGACAGACAGACAGACAGACAGATAGATAGACAGACAGATAGATAGATAGATGATCGATCGATCGATCGAATATTTAATTCCCCAGAATGCATAACCTGCATATCTTTTTCTAGATAGACAGACAAAATGACAGACTGACAGAGAATAAAAATGTTTAATTTCCCACCAAACATTTTTCTTGATAGATAGATAGAACATTTTGTTCCTCCTTTACATTTTTCTAGACTGTCAGACAGACAGAGAATATTTCATTTCTCAGAAAACATTTCATTTACCTTTTTCTTTATTGATAAATAGACAGACACAGACAGAGAGAATGCTTCATTTCCCAAAATGCTTTGTCTGCATATGTTTTTCTAGAAAGATATACTTTTACCATTTTCTTGATGGATGGATGTTCATCAGAAATGGCTGGAACAGGAAGAAGTGGGTATCTGTCAGGAATCTGCCACCAGAAATTTTCATGGTCGTGACAGCTGTAGACTTCCACTCTCCCTTGTTTGTTTTCACTGCTTTTCATCTCTGAACAGCAGACAAATAAGTCAATACTCAGTACTGCCCTTCGGCAGCCAAGAAAGTTTTTCATATTTGTAGCATTTGTAGATATATCCATGGAACTCAGGCCTCACCCAAAGGAACATGGCTTTAATTAGACCCCTCTGTGATTTGGTGTGAGTCAGGAGGGAACCCTCTCACAGTGTCCTGCTTCCTATTTGCTGCACATCCGATTCTCTCTGTGTGTACACAGAATAAATAAGGCGCATAGGAAATTTGCACGAATGTCTTGTCACAGTGTGGTTATGTTGTGCAGGAAATACTGACAGGCTCTGAGGCAAATCAAGAGTTCAGCTGTGTAGTTTTACTGGGGAAAAATATGAAAAATGTTATTGTGTAATCACAAAGCTTTGGAGATTTCAGTCTTTCCCAATTCAGAATGAAAAGAGCTGTACTTGTACTTGTACTTGTACTTACACTTACTTTAAAGTTGCTGCCTTAAATTCAAACTAATTTTTTTTTAAAGAATTGCCCGTACATCTCATTTTTAACTTGTGTTAAATTAACTTAAAAATTTGAGTTGAATCTTGTAAAATGAATTTGAAATTGGTTAAATTTGATGAGCTCAAGTAATGGAAAACATATGCTGACTTTACTGGCAATGGCATCTCACTACTGTTTTTACTTTGTGTGAATTGCGTCCATCAGTATTTGCACTTATTGTAAACAAGATGCTTTTTGTTGCTATTTACATTTGGCACAACTTTACCACAATATTTCACAACGAGTAGACATAGCCATTGCCTTAATA
This sequence comes from Tor tambroides, assembly GCA_021397915.2. Classification (NCBI taxonomy): domain Eukaryota; kingdom Metazoa; phylum Chordata; class Actinopteri; order Cypriniformes; family Cyprinidae; genus Tor; species Tor tambroides. The sequence continues at coordinate 14,640 of JAFVLL020027073.1, read as the reverse complement.
CATTCAGTCAGTAATGGGATGCATGGTCAACTGCATGGAGACACGAAAGAGTGCTATGAAAAGAAAAAATGACCTAATCTACTTCCCAAATAGCTATCCTGCCAAGGAAGAAATATGCTAATTTGCCAAAGTGATACCACTCGCAAATTAAAACAAAGGAGCTCGGTCATCCAAAAATCACACTCCATTTGCATTTTCCCTTTCCAAACATCAACACCACATGACAGAGCAATTGGTCTCTGATGGCAGCAACTCCTTTGCTTGCATGCTGAGACCTCCACATGACCATGCACATGGCCCTGGTCTGCTTGCTCTGTCTCTCACCTTCCTTAATACCTCACAGCTGAAAGCAGTCACCAGCTCCTGTCCAATGCGATGATACTGGTGAAAAACAAAGAGGTGTCTTGCCAGAACTAAATATATCTGTGAAAAATAAAAGTTGCATTCCATTTTTTTTTTAACAATGACAATTAAAATAAACACTAGTGTAATGTCAACATCAAGGGAGCTGGATTTCGTGTCTTCTCACTTTGTTTTCCGACACTGATTCTCAGTGGATCTTCTTTATTTTATTTATTTTTTTCTTAATTTCTCTTTTTCTTCCCCCTGTTTGGACAGCTAGCATACTAAGCTGACTGGCCCTACAACTGAACAGGCCGTTTGGAAAAGCATGTGAGTGGGTTTAGTGTGTGTGTGAAAACTGTGAAGGTGAGTAAATGGTTGTTTTTGCCTGTGCTTTTACTGGAAAAGGAAAGAGAGATGAACTGCTGAAATATCCTATTTCACGCCTTCCGAGTGAAAGTTGTTATTAATTAGCTTTTTTCCTTTGGCCAATAAAAGCAATGAATGGTAACAGGGCAGAAAAGATTAACCCCAGTGCTAGAAAAAAAAAATGTTTGGAAAGAGAATTAAAAAGTAGGTGAAAATGTCGGAGACCAAACTTTTCCATTCCGCCATCACACCTGATTTATCCAAGATATTACTGGAAAGCTCGCCATGGCGGCCGTCTCTCGCTCTATACACTGAGGCCCAGTCGTAGTCTCTCCAGGCGCCCTTAATCATGGAGCGTGCAAACACATGTGAAGGTTCTGTGGCTTCATCAGTGTATTTCCAGATATTAACATCACCAAGAGAGGAAACATTTATGATTAAAAATAATAATAACAGGTGAAAAAAGCCACTGAAATTAGACCCAGCTGGAATATCGGTGACGGTTAAGTCAAGCAGAGGAAGAGGGGGAGGGAAAAAGAGACTGAGAGAGTGTGAACGAGTACAACATATAGAAACAAGTTTCATAATGAATATACTTATGAACTTATGACCAGGATTTACACTACAACTACACTTTCTATGCAGATTGTAGGGGGAAATAGGTGAAATTCTGAAAGATGTAAAGATGTAAATCTTTTAGGGCCATTCTGTGAAATGGGAAACTTTTTCCATTTTGAAGCGCATTTGGATTTTAAAGAATTTAAGAAATGTAACCTAGCAAACACAAAATGTTCCTTTAATCTTAGTTTATGGCCCTGATATTTTCAAAAGGAATACAAATGACACCAAATCTGTGTGACTTGTTGTTAAACACAGCTCAGTTTATTACATCCTTATTACTACTTTAAAGAATAATCAAATTAGTCTTTGTGACTTGTTGTCTTGTTGTGGAAAGAATTGCGATACATGTTCCACCTGAAAAAGTTAGCATAAAAAGCATTAAAACCATTCAGCCTGACAGGCATGATGGAGTCAAAGCCTTCAGAAAGTAATTATGCTTTCTTATTTTGTCAGACATTACCTAGAAACTGTGTAATGAACACTATAAATCCTTTTCAGGCTGTATCAATCTTCTCTGCTTTGAAGATCCCCTGAAAAAAGGAAAATGCTATCACAGTTTATCTCTGGAAGCAACTCTGTTGAAGTACCTTTTTATTTTAGGAACAGGCAGACTTACAAAAAGAATGAAAATAAATTTTCAGATGGGAGGATGTAGTAATCCTTTGATGCGAACATGCTGTTGTGATAGTGACAAGGTAACGAGGAGTTTGGCGGGAAAGTGGCATGCATTTGTTGGAATATCTGGATTTCCTGTCAATAGCACCACTTGCATCTTATGATCTTCATTCATGGTGACTTTGACCCTCACAGGCTCTTGAATATTTCAGAAATGGTGACAGTATGAATGGTGCTGAGATTGCTGGAAGGCTTTGATTCTCTGGAGAAAACAAGCGTTACTGTGAGTAGATATCTCACCTCTCTCCACCAATAGCCATTCAGTGTTGTTGTTTTGTCTTCTGATCCCAGCTGAACAGTTGGCACTGGCTTCTACTCACAATGTACCTTCATATGAGAACAGCTAATAGCTCCCCAACCCTCCCAAAAGGTGACCTTCCCTCGACCCATCTTTAATCATAACATAGTGCTCGATGTCAAAGCCCCTCTGATTCTTACACTGTTTATTGCCTCTTAGCATCTCACCATGCACTGTACAATGATGTGGTTCTACAATGGAAAATGTTGGTTCTTTTGATTTCTGCTTTTCTGTTTCGCCCAACGAGTGATTTAGGCACATTGTTTTTTTGAACCTCAAGACCTTTTCTGGCATAAGAGGTCTCGCTTACTTTAGTGATGATGTACCTGTTTAATAAGTTTCTTTTATTAATTTCCATGGTTATGGCCTCTGTTATTCCACAACAAAGCTGGTTTATGAGGCATCCGACAATGTAAAGCCCAGCTCTGTAAACCAGAGATCTTCCATGATGTCACTGCCTCCTGCCAGGTGCATGACGAGTGTGGACAGCAGGAAATGTTGTCACCGTCCAAATTTCAATCACTCGCTCAATCGTACCGATACATGAAAGTTGCTGCACAATTAAATAGGGAAAAACATATCTGCTCAGAATCAAATGTTTAAAAGGGACATCTTTGGAAATGATTGTGAATCCAGGAACACACGTGTTCTTATTTTCACATCCTCAGTGAATGGAGAGCACCCAGTGGTCTCGCTGACAGGCCAGCTGTAGGTGGTCTGAGGCCAACTGGAGGAGCTGGAGAGAGCTGTTTATGGAAGAAGGTTACAGAAAGCACACACTGAGAAACATATCCCAAACATTCCTACTGAGAACGTCTCTGCGAAAGTCAATTAACGTTGCATGGCAGAAAAGCTCACATCCTTAGGGCAAGTCGTGGCCTAACGGTTAGAGAGTTGGGCTTGTAATTAGAAGGTCGCTGGTTTGATTCCCGCACCAGCAGGAATTGAAGGTGGGGATTGTGAATGAATAGCACTCTCACCACCTTCAATACCATGACTGAGGTGCCCTTGAGCAAGGCACTGAACCCCTAATTGCTCCCTGGGTGCTGGAACAATGGCTGCCCACTGCTCTGGGTGTATGTTCACTACTGTGTGCATGCACTTGGATGGGTTAAATGCAGAGGACAAATTTTGAGTATGGGTCACCATACTTGACAATACATCACTTTTTTTCTTTTCTTTTTCTTTCTTATTGGCGAAAGGTCTCAAGGGCTATTGAAACCACTACTGCAGAATTTTAACTTGGAGTTTGTCCTCAAAAGTAACCTTCTGTGATACCCAGCTACACAAACACATCACTTCCGACATTGTTTGATTCCTGGCAATAAAGAATTATGGATAATTGGAATAGTCAAACACAGGAAAGTTAGCGTTCAGTTGAACACTGGGCAGTAGGTTGATCAGGAAGCTGAATGTGTGTCTAGTTCATTCCCAGAAACGTGATTGGTGCGACTCAACTCGGCTCAGATGGGATCTGCACACAGTCTATTGTGCTTATCGATGACTGGGTTCCTGAACAATATGACCTCATTCAAGCTGGCAACAGGGGTGGGGTGCCCTAAAGAGTTTAGCAATGCCAGAGGATCAGCCCACATTTGGTTTTTGCTGTGGCACTGTTGCACTTTGTTTCATATATCTATTTCAGATATACTGTATAGTGCAATTCATATTGACAGTTTCCGTATAAATGTGTATAATTAATATGGTTTATTGCATACTTTTTTAGGAGCTAACCTGCTCTGCATGGTTCTGATTCAGATCTACAAACTGGAGGGCAGAACACAATAGCTTAGTTCCAAAAAACATGAGCTCATGGAAAAGCTGGAACTATCAGGTAATTTTAAATTTGTGATGTTTTGTAACACTTTTTCTAATAACATTTTAAAATATGTATGCTTTTTTTTTTTTTTAACTGCTGTGTGGGCATGCAATCCAGGGTTTTAACTAAACTGGGAATGCTTTCCATTCCAAATAGGAATTTAACAGGAACTATAATTGAAATTTGAATTTTAAGAAAATATAGAATTAAAAATTTACATTGAAAGAAGTTTATATAACCCCAGAAAGTATAAAAAAATGTTTAGTGTAATAATGTTTGAAGATATTGTAGGCCTTACAGACAGAATGATTTATGTACCAGAGTTGAGGAATACTTAATTTCCCAGAATGCCATTATCTGCCATTACACTTCTTGTTATTCCAATACAAATTCCTATTGAACATCCTATGGGATATAACCAATTCAATTCAAATTCACAATCCAGTTCATGGATTGTGTATTTTGAATTAATGATGTATCATGAATTCTGTATTTTGCACAACCATACAGTTCCTAAACATGAGTATGTTAACAGTTTAATACTCTTTTAAGCACAGATATAATGCACCTCAGAGTCATTCTACTTAGCCTATGATAGCACTGTTGAACCATGCATGCATCTTATCCTCATCTCATATACTTCATTTCCACAGGCCAAAGCCTCTAGAGTTACTCCACCATGAGAAAAACAGGGTTGATGACTGGTGTGACCTCAGTGACCCATTTTATTCTGAGCTCAGTGAACTGTGCGCACATAACAGGAAAGTGAACATGAATCAGTTTTCTCCGAGATTTCCCAACAAGGTGCAGGGTGTAAACACAGCTGATGTTCTGATGATCAGATGTGTGAACGTGCATTTGCTCCTATGCTTTTTCCATCCTACCCAAGGGCTCTGGGCCATCGATTGAGTGTGCTTTAGTGCCGTTTGGCATTTCTGTTTCCGCACACGTTTGTCAAAGTGTGCACTCGTGCCCATCATTTTCATTGATCACTGCTGCTATTTGTGTGTCTCTGTGTTATAGGTGGAAAATAAAATAATACACTTTGCAAGGTTTAAAGCAATAGCTTCGAATAATAAAATAGCATGATTAAATGTGAAACAAAGGTTAAAAGGTTACCTCTAAAATCTCTGGTTTTAACTGAATTCTTCAGTCTGGATTTTAATCATTTAAATCTGGTTGGGGGCGAGAATGCTGTAATAGTTTATGCTCCATCTGCAAACGAGTGACTGTACGTATTGACAAAAATATTGTTTATATCCTTGAACTTTTTGCGGCAATGCTTACTAACCTTTTGAACATGCGATGTGATGGACAGCCAAAATAACAGATGAATCAGACTATACTATCTGCATAAAAAGGGTATGATAATTTCTGGCAAATGCAAAACTGCCTGTGTAAAAACAACACCACCAAAAAAAAAATGATATAACAAAAATATTTTTTCACTCTCTCAAGAAGCTGTTTCTAATATAGTCGTCAGGAACAGATTTTACTGCATTGAATCAGCCTTATGAAAAGCATGATTCATGGTGTCCAGAAGCAAAATGAACTACCACACACACACACACACACACACACACACAAAGCAGCAGCAGCACCAGCTGTCCAGTGGAAAAAGCTGCCCTCGTTTTCCCTTAAGACAATAGGAAATTAATTAATGATCTTTAAGTAATTATTGGATTGGGGGGGAAAAAGACAACATGGAGGACGAGTTCAGGACCGCTTTGAAACAAAGAAAGAGTTGTGCTTATGGAACAGTGTTTGATGTCATAGTGTAATACCAGGCATTTATGGTAGAAATAACATAAGCCTTCATCAAGAAGATGGATATAGGCCATCCAAACTGGTATTATCTGGGTATTTCACCTTTTTTCCATTCATACACTTCAACATCCACTTTAGAATCACTTCTTTGATGAACTTCCCAGTGAATTAGTGTTACAAGGAGATCTATTTCACATTTTAGGAGTCTACTACATTTGCCAGTCTGAATTGCTAAGGCGATTAAATGGGTAACTGAAAACATTGCAAGTTACAACTGAACACAACTTTTGCATACATTGCCTACAGTACATATTGAAATTAAGCAGCATAATATAAATAGAGTGCTATTGCACTGAATATCAGTTACTTTGTCTATTTTTACAACAAAAATAGTCCAGACGAATTGTCTCAGAGAAGGCACAATGAAATTTCATTCAGTTCATTCTTAGATATATTTGTTCAAGATATATTTGAGTCCCTATTGTGTATAAATTTGTTTCTTAATCAGATTTAGAGAAATGTAGCATTACATCACATGCTCGCCAATGGATCCTCTGCAGTGAATGGGGCCTGAGTCCAAACGGCTAATGAAAACATCACCTACATTTAGGATGGCCTGCGGGTGAGTACATTTTCAGCGAATTTTAATTTCTGGGTGAACTATTCCTTTAATTGGACTCCAGAATTCTATTCTAGAACAGGTTCTACTTGTGTAAAGAACGAATAAGCACATTTTAACGGAGAGGGAAGCTTAACGGTGAGTCAGATATTATTGTGAACACCAGCAGGTTATGCAGCACTGGCCTGCAACTCACTGTGGCTGCAGAGACGCCATGCTTCAGAAAGAACGAAAATGAGTAAGGGGGACAAAGGGGGAAAAGGAGAAAGAAGGAGCGTGAGTTAGTGATTGTGGATGGAGAGATTGAGAGCGGAAAGACTAATGGTTGTGGTGAAGAGGAGTACGGGATTGGAGGAAATTAGCTGATGTGGAAAATGTTCAAATGCCGTGACTGAAAGACTGAATTCTGGTCCACGCCCGTGACCACATCCATTTACCTTTAACTGGAGATGCAGATATGGCATCAAATCATTGGCAAGGTTCGATCTTAGCTCAGACACATTGTAAATAAAACATTACAACCCATGTGGACCGTGACCAGCATACCATCCAACAGCCAAAGTCATGTGATGTAATCATTTTGGATGTGGAATATGTCAAAACTGACACACCAGGCATGATCTGCGTCAGAAAAAGCAATCCTTACTTCAAAGCCATGCTAAATAAAATGACTCACTCATATTATAATTAGAAAGTAAATATGACAAAGTAGTGAATTTCAGAATTGTTTGATACGATGAAACGCAATAATGAAAATATATTTGCGACGTACTGCCAATTGCAGCTAAAATAAAAGGAAAGTCCCAAAAGGCTTGAGGATGACAAATCCAGTGGCTGAAACTGGACAAATTATCGGCACTCATCCAATCCATCTAGGCCAGTAAACAGTTTTGCCTGGAATCCATGTAGATGAGGGTGCGTCAACACGATGGCCAGCCAGTAGCCTTCGACTGTTCCCATTTGGGTTCCCTCAATTGCCGTCTGGAGAGTGTTATGGGATCTGTCTCAAATTTTTGGAATCGTGCTCTTTGTGAGCGGGAAGACGTAGGAGGCGCTCGGCATCAACCTGACGCTTCCTAACCCGCAGATGTCGGTCCTGATGTTTGGTGGCGCGCTTCACACCACGCTCCACCTAGCCTGAGTCATGATATTGAATAAACTAACAGACTGAAAATGCTGCTGAAATGTGCCTGTCCAATCTGGAGCTGGATCCACGAAACATTCTTAAGAATAAAATTATTCTTAATTGCCATTTTCTACTTATTTTATAACTAAAAATGTAACTAAAATGAAAATGGAACATTAAAAAAAATATTTCAAATTATCAATGAAAATGAATAGTATCTCAGTCATGCTAGAATAACACTTAGCACATGCTGTAATATACAGTAATCAACATTTGAAGTGGATCAAAAAAGTTAATACAAGAACGGGTATTGTTTGAACTTTGATGAAAGGTTTTACTCCACTTCAAATGCTGATTTCTATAAACCCCTATACAAAACTTATAACAGACCTTGAAATCTAACTGATTTTTTTTTTCTATGAAGACATTTAGATTTATCAGATCAAATTAACCTAACACATTCGTGAGCTTACAGGAACCTTGGAGCGGCCTATGGATAAATATGTCAAGAAGCAACGTGGCACTCTGATGATGTTTTGAAGTGGTGAACTCTGGGGAGGGCGAGAAGGTCTTCAGACAAACAATGAGGTAGATTAAACTGGTTTACAAGTAAGGGAGGGGAACAGACTAAGCTTTGGGTCTGGAAAGCGGTGACCCCTGACAGGAGTGAGGGATCAGGGAAGAGGGTCTAAAATCTCCAGAACTGTCACTCTCCTCAGGGGATGTTGTCGCGCCTGAGGCAAGGCAACTGAGTCAACACAATGTGGGGCTCGTGGTGGTCTCTTTCACCTAGACCCTTCTGACCAGGCGGAGAAGCTAGCTGTGCATATTCAGTAAACAGAGAAAAACAGCGGACGTTGAATAACCGCAGGCCACGGGTGGCGGGCTCAGGAATGGTGGTGGTCTGCAGAGCGAGAGTGAGGAAGATGAGTCGTCATGTAGGGCATTCTTAAATTCTTTGACTGCTAATACATGCCTTAAGTTGGTCATGCTTTTTTATGCTGTTTTTGTACTTAGTTGCTCTATTGTTTGATGCTGAGATGTTGTTCACAATGGAATATCTTGAACATCTAGTGTGCTTGCCTTGAAGTCACGACTATGGTTTGAGCGAGAAGAAAAACTGTACCTTTTGGACCATGGTTTGATTGTGTTGGCTGGATAGTCCATGTTAATAGTGGAAAGAGAAAGCCTGTCTATTAGAGAATAGTGAAGATATCAAGTGTCCTGCCTTTGAAATGTTTTAGCTGTTTGTTTGATCTGATTTTTTGTCATTATTATTTGAGAAATCTGTTTCTCAAACCAAAATGTGATTGGTGCCCTTACAAGCACTGAATCCTAAACAGGAGTCTGAAATTATCAGCCCACAAAGTTTCATAGGGGCCCTCAAGTGTTAAATGGATATTTCACCCAAAAAATTAAAATTCTGTCATCAGTTGGTCGCCCTCATGTTGTTCCAAACAAAAAAAGTATTGCAGGTTTGGGATAAATTACAGAATTTCATTTTTGAGTGAACTGTCCCTTCAATAATTTACAGTTAGATGTAAATTACAATATCTGTGTATGTTTTAACAATGAATAGATTGTTTTTAAAAGAATGACATGAGTATGCTCTGCACTTTGCTTCTAAGAGCATCTGAACCTGCAACTATTCCAGCTTTAAACAGCAAAGCCGTGCAGCAAATGGCGTTTGCTGTTTTTTAAAAGCCTATCAGCTCCTTACTGACGTAGGCAATCAGTATTTATTGAAAGGCAATATAGTATTGACTATCTCATGGTCACTAAAGGGCAACACTTTCCAGTGATGGGCAATACTAGTGATTTTATTTTTATATCTACTGTAGAACAATGGCCACCTTATGCACAGTTACAACACACATTCAGAAACCAAAATATGGGTCTAGGTCTCATTTCTTTTTCCTTGAAAATGTTTACATGTGCATTCAGGGAATCCAGCACAATCAATAATGCATACTTTCAAAAAACAAACAAACAAACAAAAAAAAAACAACCCAGAAACTTAACTATTTAGAATCTAGTTGTATGCATTATTTATAGTGAACAAAATAATGCAACAGCTCACAGGTACAGCCAACATAGACTTTCCCTTTATTATGATATTATGATTTGTTTTGCATGGTATAACCTCTTTGTCATTGTATGCAAACTATGTTGGGGTGATAACATTTTTTCCCCTCCCACAGCACTTCCAATATAAAAACAATCCTGTAAGTCAAGCCATTCTGGAAGAGAACGAGAGAAAATAGGTAAGAGAAACCAGTACAATGTCCATTAAATGTAGCAATGCAACATAATTAGTTACTTTTTTAATGATAAAATATTGTAACATACATATGCTGTAAGAGAAGAATAAAAACGGAAAAGGTACTGGCAAAATGCCAGGGCATTATCTGTTATGAACATTTCCTTTAACAGTAAAACAACACAATGCAAAACACCTGTGAAAAATCAATATGAGAAAAACGGCTTCATATTAGCACAGTACATTGAGCTCCATTTGTAAAAAAGTAGGGCACAGAGTGTTCTACAGAGTGTGTTACTTTTAAAAGTAACATTCCCAAAAACTGTTCAGCAGAACTTTGCATTCAAATGCATCTTTCTTAAGTCATATGGAGAGTTTATTTCTATCCAATCACCCTTATATTCTGTGGGGCTGTCTGCCTGTCAGAGCCCCAGGAAATGTAGCCTGACGCTAGGAGCACTTATCTGGCAGGCCCTTAGTTCCCATGCATAGCTCTGCTAATGGCCTGCACAGCTGAATAGAGGAGGAAGTGGATTGAATAACACGGGCAGCACAGGCCAGTTCTGCTGCCTTTCTCAGCTTCACCGCAGCAATTCCTCTCTCTTGATGACGTCATTCTCCGTGTGTTTCTGTTGGCTTCTCAGTGAGCCCTGGGGGCATGATACTGCCGTTTTAGTCAGCATTTCGATGAGTGAGCAGTGAGTTTTGGTGGTCGCTTGTCTCACTCTTGTCCCTCTTTGGCAGCAGAAACCATACAGGTGGAGAGAAGGAAAATAAAATATAATTATTAGAACTCTATGTGTGTGTGAAACACAGCTAGCTACGCAAGAAAGTCTAATTGTGCAATTTTTGAGGCACACTGAATGTGACTCAAGGCCTAATCCAAGAAGTCCAGGACGGTCAGCAAAGAGTTACGTATTTGTGTTTCATAAAATAAAAAAATAAAAAAAGCTTGTTTTAAGGTATAATTTTTACTGGGACAAATGCTAATCTGGAGTCCATTTAAAGGTGTAGTTCACCCAAAAATGGAAAATTGCTGAAACTTTACTCACCCTGAGGCCATCCAAGATATAAATGAGAAATGGAGAAATTTAGCATTATATCGCTTGCTCAGCAATGGATCCTCTGCAGTGAATGGGTGCCGTCAGAATGAGAGTCCGAACAGCTGATAAAAACATCACAATAAGACGTAAATTGATGGACTGGAGTCGTGTGACGTTTTTATCAACTGTTTTCTCATTCTGACTCTCATTCTGATGGCACCCATTCACTGCAGAGGATCCAGTGATGTAATACTAAATTTCTCCAAATCTGTTGTGATGAGTTAACAATCTCATGTAAATCTTAGCTGAGGGTGAGTAATTTTTCATTTTTGGGTGAATTATTCATTTAACTTTAAAGACATGGTAAGTTTACTTTCCATTATATATAAATTTATAAACATGCATTTAATCTATAATCATTATGTTGAAAAAGATATGTTCATGGACATGCATGTCTATTTGTCCGCTACCCTTCTGCACTTCATTACACAAAACTGATGAACTGCAGAAAGCCTTTCGTAACTCTGTCATGTTTGCTTCTAGTTTTCATTGAATAACACACTACAGCTCTTCTAATGTAGTTGTATAAGTCTGTGGACTTCATGGTGTTTCTTTGCAAGTGAAAAAGAACTCGCTGAACCCCTCTGAGATATTTTTGGGCAGTGGATCTCTTTGTAACGGTTGACCTGAATCGTTTAAGTCAAACGAATTATACTGAGATGAGCGGCACAACAAAACAAATGATATTAATAATCACGACAATATCTGTTTCCTGCTCAGTGGCCAGAGAAACATTGTTGTTTTATGATATGATTGGCCTGTAAAATTTATTTTAATCAATCCAGCATGCAATCTGGGTTTGCAGTTGTTGCAATGAAACTTCAGTTACAGAATTTTTCTGTTCTTCTTTGGCTATTTTTAAAGCCTTTTACCAGGATTTGACCCCCCTACCAGTGAGAAGGCTGCTGCTGTCTGCCAGACAACTAGACGAGCTCTTAACCTGTTCTGTCCCTGTTGTTCTTGGCCCTCTGTGTTGAAATGCATGTAGAAACGCTAGAGGAAAGGGAAAGGAAAAATAAGTCTGAGAAAGGAGTCATTAAAAATTTGCTATGCAATCATTTCATACTATAAAAATATGGTCTGCATTTGTTTTTGATTATTCTCATTAGAAATTATATGAGAAGCCTTAAAAAAGTACAACACGGTCCATTTTATTTTAGGGATATCATGAGAACACAGAAAGTGTGTCGAGGTGCCACTTCCTCCCAGGGCTGAGTCAAAAGTTAAAAAGAACAGCATTTATTCAAAATAGAAATCTTTTCTAACAATTTAAGTCTTTACTATAACTTTTTTGGATCAATTTATCACATCTTTGCTGAATAAAAGTATTAATTTCTTTCAAAAAAGAACTTGATACTGAACAGTAGAGTATATTGTTACAAAAGATTTCTATTTTAAATAAATACTGTTGTTTTTAACTTTTTATTCATCAAAGAATCCTGAAAAAGTATCACAACAAATATTAAGCAGCACAACTGTTTTCAACATTGATAATAAATCAGCATGTCACGATGTTTTCTGAAGGATCGTGTGACACTGAAGACTGGAGTAATGGCTGCTGAAAATTCAGCTTTGCATCACAGGAATTAATTATATTTTAAAGTATTTTGAAATAGAAAACCGTTATTTTAAATTGCAATAATTTTCTGTAATTTTGATCAAATAAATGCAGGGGTATATTGATGTAAAAATGATATCTATTTAATCATTTGTTTGTTTGACTGACCATTTTGGGGGCACACCTGGATTTGACCTAATTCAAAAAGTCTAGACCAGGGGTGGAGGGCCACAGCCTCCAACCCTAATTAAACACACCTGATCCAGCTAATCAAGTCATTCAGGCTCAATTGAAAACTACATGGTATGTGTGTTGGAGCAGGGTTGGACCTAAACTCTGCAGGGCTGCGGCCCTCCAGGAACTGAGTTTGACACCCCTGGTCTAGACCAATCTTGAGAAGAATTATCAGCAAAAAGTTATGTTTAGCTTCTCATAAAATGTAATATAACTTTCTCTGCATTCGCTCTAAGTCAGAGATTTAACATGATTTTCCTGAGTTTTCCTGAGCAGCTGAGTTTAATGTGGGACTAAAAAATCATGGCACAGTTAAAGTGGGAGTTAACAGGTGCTTGCCTGTATATTGTTTGCTAAACAGTTCATCCAGTTTTTTAGATAACTCTGTTTGGCTAGAAACAGTCTTTGAAATAAACAGATAGTCTGTTGACGGTAAACTTCTTCGCAGGTTTGGAGGAAGGGTAACGGCACCTTTTGCACCAGTCCGCTGCACATGGTAATATGCGGATGTGCTATTTAAAGTCTGGCTTTCCCTCACATCAGGTCAGTGTACTGTCATCATTGAGAAATGCAAACAATAGACCGCTGGGTGTTTAGCTTTGTGCGGAGCGGAGTTGAGTGCTGCACAGATGTAGGCTGCGAGCGAACGTCTGTCGCATGCAAAGTGACACGAGTCCGTGTGTGCGCATGTTCCATGGGATCAAATTTTCCGACATGCTTTTTCCATGTCAGTCTTTGCTCTGATGTATACATTGGAGATCAACTGATTGTCTGGCTTAATATGTTTAATTGCAGTGAGTATGTAATGCTTGGTTCATATTGCAAAGTATTACGTCCACGTTTTAGTTCAGAGTTCATGCGGAGATGGGGGTTTTTTTTCCTTTGAATACCTTTCCAGGGGAGCAGGCATCATCTCTGCACCCAGGTTCTCCTGATAGAGTTTAAACTCATATGACCCTTACAGGCGCACACACACAAATATCCCCAACAACTGAAATGAGATTGTGTTTAGTGACAACAAACAGAAAACATGACACTGTGCACTGCATCTGATTTAGTGATTTCTAGGAAAAACTGTGTTTGTTGAATTAGTTCAATGTTCTTCCCTTTTTTAATTACGATAGGACATTGTAAAGCAGACAGGAAGCGAAGTGGGAGAGAGAGATTGATTGGGGGGTGATTGATAAAAGTTCTCAAACCAGGATTCGAACTCAGGACGCCCGCAATGCAATGGTGTTATATGTCGGTGTACTGCCCACTAGGCTATTGACACTGACTGTCTTATCTTTTTAAGTAGTGTTAAGAGTGCCCATTTATTTTGTAAGTAAATAATTTTTTTCAATTTGAAGAACTTGACTGGCATGATTGTGTTTAATAAAATATCGCCATTAAAGCATATTGCACAAAACAACTAATGAAGAGGGAAAACTGCTTTATTACTAATTATTTTTATATTCCAATTTATTATATTGTAAAATAAATTATCATAAACTTTTATGACATTCATGTCATTTTGATTTTATATAACAGTTTAATAAACATGTTATTACTAAGTAACTTTTATATTTTAGACAAAATATTGCCAGTTACTTGGTTTGTTTTTGCTCTGGCAATGAAGCTTGTTCCAAACAAAGCCACAGCAACTCTCTGAGCAATGCATTTTTGCATGAATCAATGTTTTTGAATGAATCGGTTGAGTGAATAATTCCATGACTCACTCATAAAGGCATGCAACTTGTTCCTGCATGAATTAGTGTAAGGTTTGTTTTGGGTTTTGTTTCATGTTCTTGTTTTCATGTCTTTTATTTTGAAGTTTAGTTATGGTTCCTGTTTGTGTCATGCTTCCCTT
>JAFVLL020027071.1:0-19667 GCA_021397915.2 Tor tambroides | reverse complement strand
ATATATATATATATATTTAAACGGTTAGTTCCATTCCTCGATTCTGATTGGACAGCAGCTGTGTTTTATTCACGATACAGCACGGCCTCTTGTACCTTATTGCTTACACAAACTAATATATACTATTTGTTAATATGTTATTAAATTAAAATTATATAGCTGGACATAAACGCACACAGAAGCAAACAAACACTCACCTCCCATGTTCCCTCATATGACTGCTTCTTGAGACGGATGGCCCAATTCTCCAGGCATGCATCAGAGCAATGGTCCATACTGAGGATGACCGGCCGGGTGAGCACCACACCGGGCGGTCCGCAGCTTACCACGGGACTCAGCAACGTCTGACACCCAGCCAGGGGCAATCTAGAGAGAGGCAGAGGTGGAGCACATGGTCAGGATTCAACTAACAGGGCCTGGATGGATGGCCAATGTCAAGCCCAGAGCGGACCCTTTAACAAAATGAGGTTCCACTATTAATCAGGGCTCTGGTGCTCTGATCTGACTTTTCACACTCTGCATTCAAGCCCAGTAGGGAGCTGGTCGTGAACACTGCATGAACGCATGAGCAAAAAATAGCCAGACCGTTACCTGGTGCTTCACTCCGACAGGAAAATCTAAAACAGGAGAACATTTCCCTCTCTGCGGCCCATGGCTCATTTACATATAACAGACAAGACACAACACATACACACAAGCTTTTGATTTGAAGCCAGCATTAGTCATAAATCTGAGCAAACGCCTCACGCACACACACAATCATGCACGCCAGCATGTGGAGACTGACTTCAATTACGTTTGACGCTCTGTGCCGGGCCTTTTTAAAATCTGATTCAAACTGTGCATCCTTTCTTTGTGAGGCAGATCCTCAGATTGGTTCCAGGGACCTACCTCATGTCTTCCTTCTTCTGAATGGTGAGATAAATCTCATAAATCTTCCCTCTGGGAATGGCCTCTGGCGGGATGAGCAGGCTGATTCCTAATGTAAATAGGAACAAAAGAGACAAGGTAGGCTCATTTGTTCCATCTGAATGCCGCTTTTGTCACAGCTCACAGCGGGCCTCTATGTGACAAAAGTAAATGTGGTTAACACCATACAAATCCACAGTCAAGGTCAAAGATGTCATCTACCATGTGTACCTTTCAAAACTCTTTCACTTGATGCCCTGGAGATGTGGACAGTGGCAGGAAGTGCCTAAAGCAGGGGTATTCGATTAAAGTTACAAGAGGTTCAGTCTCTTCCTTTTCAGCAAACAGCCGAAAAAACATAGCTTATATTGTTTCAGATGTTAATATGTTGGCTATGAAACTAAACAATGTGCACTTTCAGAAAATGTATTGTAAATTTACTTTCAGAAAGTTTTTTTCTTTCTTTCTTCGCAAAATACCTTGTAAAAATAAGAAATAATCAATCCTAAATAGTCTTATCTAAACCTCTGTATTTGACTGGAATTGGATGTCAAATATTTAATTCTAATTTTAGTAAATTCAAATGTATTTTCTAAAAAAAAAAACTAAAAAAAATAAGAAAATAAAATAAAATAAAAGATAAAATAAAATACGTCACTGTAGGCCATTTGTAACTGTGAAGATGACATACAGAAAAAAAAAAACTCAATTAAAAATTAAATAAAATAAGGATGCTCACTCTCTGGTTCACTCAAATCCTTTTATAAGACTGGGGATCCCTTTTTGGACTATATTAAAGGCCTACTTTGTGCACTTGTAACTGGCAACATGTAATGTTTGTCATCTGTTAGAAGGTTTTTTTTTTTTTTGCTATTTACTTATATACTGGTTAATTATATCTATTTTATTTTATTTGTTATTGTTTATTTATTTATTTAACTTACTGTTTTTCTGTCCATCAGAGTTAATATGAATGGGGGGACTGTGGAACACTATCCTACTGTTCACCTTGTTATCATTATTTCAATCTGTATTGTCACACAAAATACCAATAAAAAGATTTGAAGCAAAAATTAAATAAATATAATATACTATTACATGCTATTATAATTATTATGTAATTATATAAGTCAATGCCTTACTCTACACAATAAAATTTGCCGTGTAACTAATTTAAAATGAACGCTCAAAAGCAGCATAAGCCATAAAACATCCTCAAAGTAGTCACGGATAACAGGTATTTCAGCAAATAGCTGAACAATCATAGTTTACATTGTTTTAGAAGTTAATATGTTGGCTATGTAACAAACAATGTGCACGTTCAGAAAATATGTTGTAAATTCACTTTCAGAAAATGTTTTTTTTCTTTCGAAAAATACCTTTTAAAAGTAAGAAATAATAAATCTTAAATAGTCTCATTTAAACTTCTGTATTTGACTGGAATTGACTGGATCTCAAATAATTAATTCAAATTTAATAAAAAAAAAAAATGAAAACATAAAATAAAATAAAATAAGTTACTCTGGGCTATTTGTAGCTGTGAAGATAACATACATGCAAAAATAAATATTTAAATAAATAAATAAATAAATAAAATAATATACTATTATATTATAATAATATAATTAAGTTAACGCCTAACTCTACATGATAAACTTTGCCGTGTAACTTGTCTAGTCTAAAATAATCGTATTTTAGATGAACGCACAAAAGCAGCATAAGCCATAAAACATCCTCAAAATAGTCACGGATAACAGGTATCAGGCATTATATTTGAAGGCCAATGTTCTTAGTCGAGGGAGGCCTGGTTATTTCATTTTCCGCTGCCTCGTGTGCTGTCTCTTTGACCGCGAGTGATTCATAATGTGACAGCCTGATGAACTCTCTGTCTGTGATTAAGGAAACTAATTGGTTTGAATATACTCTGGTGGTGTCCTTGGAGTGGATAGAGTTGCAGGCACTATGAATGCACACGCTGCATATCGGCTTACAGCGCCAAGGCTGACAACTAAGTCACCGGCTCAGCTTGGAGAAGATGCAGTGAGGTATCCTTCAAAAATAAGAATGGGAAAAATAAAACAAGACGTTCCCCAATTACAGCTATTTTCGTTGAAAAAGGAAAACGGTCGTCATTGTCATAACACAATCATTAGTATATAAATGGAAGCGCTTCTTTGCCCGCTTTGCTTCGTTACTTGAAAAAACCTCTTTAGAAGGTGTTCGCATTCGCTCGTGTCCCGATTTACATAAAACTGCTAGGATTACCGTGTAATTGGATCACTTCACCCTTCCATTTTGGGCCATGTCGGTATAATAACGTTGCAGTTTAACAAAGCTCCAGAGCTCTTTCACAACACTCCTGACTAAACACAAAAAACATTTTGTACTGTTTGCAGTCATATAATCTTACCAGTGTTGGGGAGGGTTAGGCGACCACCCAGGAAATTGAAAGTGCCGTAGGAGGTGTTGACGTTGTCTCTCGGTAGCGTTTTGAAATACGTCTGAGAGGACAAGCGGTTCATGAAGTCATTGGGGTCGCTGGGCAGTTTGCCGTTATGCAGCGTGTGGGAGCCGTTAGGAAGAGGCTCCAGGAGGGGGCCGTTGCTCACGGAGAACTTCCCGGAGACTTCGTGGCGAGAACGCAGCGTTCCCTGGTAGCTTGTGGTGGTGGTAGTCAAATCAGGCTGGATAGTGAGCAAATGAGAGTTTTCTGTAGAAACAGAGAGAAAGAAAGAAGTGAAAAACGATTCAAAAGGTCACAGTGGTTAAAAGTGCACAACACAAATTGAAATTCAGTGCAAATGCACAAATCCATGGATGTAGCCGGGCTTCGGCGCTGAGAGAGACTCACTCGTAAATAAATCAATGCCTCCTCCTTCTCCTCTTTAGCAGCCACAATCAATTCCATACAGAGTTTAAAGAAAGCCTAGCAGCCACGGTTTAAATTTTTTACACTTTAAATAAAGCTTTATGTGTGGCTTTATTCAGGTTCAAATCCCCAAAATCCAACTCCGTATTTTGCGATTTCAGGACCCTTCTCGTTTTTTCTCCATGTTAAACACTTTACATATGCAAAAATAAAAGTGCACAGCAGTAGGCAGATTTGTTTCGTGGGAGGATCAATGGAAATCAGCTTAATGCTACTATTACTAAATCACTTTCAACGGTAACAGGCAGACGAGTGAAGGTCTCCTCTCACTTATGACTTCAAAGATGATTTAAGTGAAACCACCACAATCGTTTGCAACTGTGAAGATGACACACAAAACTATGACTACCTCCATTTAACGTAAACACCGCACACACAAGGACACAATTGCGAGACTGTGAGTTGCTACATCCACAGGTGGCACAGGAACACAGGCACTGGGATGAAAGGATGGGTGTGAAACACCGTGACGAGGGGTGGATAGTGTAGAGAAACAATAGCCTACTGCTGCGGGCTGCCCTGCGCGGTGCCCACACACCTGGCTTGGTGGGCTTGATGCCCATGGGCTGGAAGCCAGTGGTGAGGATGGAGGAGTCGGCCACATCTGCATCGAGACCTTCCTTCTTTCTGCGGTACACCAACACCAGTATGATCAGCAGCAGAGTCAGACAAAGAGCCACCGCCACGATCCCCACGTACAAGGCCACATCCTCAGCACCTGATGCCGCTGCAAAGAGACAGAAAAAGATACGCATGTCAGTAATAGTCACATAAAATATTGGTTACCATATCGTTAATAAGCATTTTTTTTTTATTTGTCAGCAATGAGTTTCATTTAATTTCTTTCTTTATTGTCTCCATAAGGAGAAATTTGTCTTGAGCAGTCAAGAGAGCAGATTATCTTCACAAAGTTACACACACAAAAAAAAAAAAAAAAAAAAAAAAAATATATATATATATATATATATATATATATATAGATATAGATAGATAGATAGATAGATAGAACATATATATATATATATATATATATATATATATATATATATATATATATATATATATATATATATATATATACATACAGTATCTCACAAAAGTGAGTACACCCCTCACAGTTCAGCAAACATTTTAGTATATCTCCTCAAGGGACAATACTATAGAAATGAAACCTGGATATATTTTAGAGTAGTCAATGTGCAACTTGTATAGCAGTAAAGATTTACTGTCCTCTAAAAATAACTCAACATACAGCCATTATTGTCAAAAAAGCTGGCAACAAAAGTGAGTACACCCTAAGTGATAACAGATATAATGTTGTTTAATCATGCAAAGCCACATGTCCTGTTCATCATGTTCATGTTCTTGTCTGCTTGCCAGGACCATACAAATTTGTGTATCTTGTATTAGAGCAGTTAAAATTTGGTGATTTGAGTACAATTCTCTCATACTGACCATTGGATGTTCAAAATGGCACCTCATGGCAAAGAACTCTCTGAGGATTTGAGAATTAGAATTGTGGTTCTACACAAAGATGGCCTAGGCTATAAGAAGTTCAGTAACACCCTGAAACTGAGTTACAGTACAGTAGCCAGTGTCATACAGAGGTTTTCCAAGACAGGTTCCACTCGGAACAGGCCTCGCAAGGGTCGATCAAAGAAGTTAGGTCCTCGTGCTGTGCATCAGGTGCAGAAGCTGGCTTCAAAAAACAGACACATGAGTGCTGCCAGCATTGCTTTAGAGGTTGCAGAAGCGGAAGGTCAGCTTGTCAGTGCTCAGACCATACGCCGCACACTGCAACAAGTCAGTTTGCATGGCCGTCATCCCAGAGTGAAGCCCCTTCTGAAGCTGGCTCACAAAAAAGCCTGCAAACAGTTTGCTGAAGACAACCTGTCCGAGAGCATGAATTACTGGAACCATATCCTGTGGTCTGATGAGAATAAGATAAACTTGTTTGGCTCAGATGGTGTCCAGCATGTGTGGTGATGTCCTGGTGAGGAGTACCAAGAAAACTGTCTTGCCTACAGTCAAGCATGGTGGTGGTAGCATCATGGTCTGGGGCTGCATGAGTGCTGCTGGTACTGGGGAGCTGCGGTTCATTGAGGGAAACATGGATTCCAACATGTACTGTGACATTCTGAAGCAGAACATGATGCCCTCCCTTCAGAAACTGTGCCGAATGGCAGTTTTCCGACATGACAATGACCCCAAACACACCGCCAAGATGACAAATGCCTTGCTGAGGAAGCTGAAGTTGAAGGTGATGGAGTGGCCAAGTATGTCTCCAGACCTGAACCATATTGAGCACATGTGGGGCATCCTCAAGCGGAAGGTGGAGAAGCACCATGTGTCTAACATCCAGCAGCTCCATGATGTCATTGTGGAGGAGTGGAAGAGGATGCCAGCAACAACCTGTGCAGCTCTGGTGAACTCCATGCCCAGGAGGATTAAGGCAGTGCAGATATCAGTGGTGATCCTACAAAATATTGACATTTTGGACCCAGTTTTGACATGTTCGCTTAGGGTGTACTCATTTTTGTTGCCAGTTATTTGGACAATAATGGCTATATGTTGAGTTATTTTTAGAGGACAGTAAATTTGTACTTCTATACAAGCTGCACATTGACTACTCTAAAATATCTCTAAGTTTCATTTGAGCAGTATTGTCCCTTGAGAAGATATACTAAAATTGTTGCTGAAATGTGAGGAGTGTACTCACTTTTGTGAGATACTGTATATATATATTAATCCACAATATTAATATTCCACTAATACACTAAATACGTTTCACAATACCCACACATTTCCCACAAACCCCATTTCCTATTATTCAATAAAGCAATTGATAAATGAATTAACAAGAATTTATACCTATTTAATTTACAAGTTGGTACCATATTATATTACATAGTTAGAAACCATAATTACAATATTTTATCTGAAGCATGTTAACTTCTGGATTGTAGATCTTGTTTACAGTCAAAATATTTATAATATCAGCAATTATATTGGTTAAAACAGAGCTATAAAGAAGATTCTGTTAAATGTCTTTCTGTAACACTTTCAAATAATTTTGTTGATTATTTTTATTAAAAACATTAACATAATTGTGTTACATAATACTAAATACATTACTCCAGTCTTCAGTGTCACATGATCCTTCAGAAATCATTCTATATATGCTGATTTGGTGTTCAAGAAGCATTTGAAGGGTTCAGATGCAAAAGCCTCTAAGTGCCATCTGAAATTTTCTTCTAAAATGAGAAATTTTATCAGGCTCCTATATTTGTGTTCAGTTATTTCACTTTAATTGCATAGAAAAGGACATATACATTGATCATAAAGTGAAATTACTGAACCCACACACATAAGAGCCTGATAAAAATGCTCATTTTAGATGAAAATTTCAGATGGCACTTAGAGGCTTTTGCATCTGAACTCTTAATTTCTTATTATTATCAACGTTGAAAACAGATGTGCTGCTTAATATTTTTCTTGAAAGAGTGATCTTTTTCTTTGTTCTTTGATTCTTTGAACAGAAAGTTAAAATATATATATATATTTGAAATATAAATCTCATTTAACATTACAAATGTCTTTAGTGTCACTTTTGATCAATTTAATACTGTATGTCCTTGGTAAATAAAAATATTAATTTCCTGAAATTGCCAAATTGTGCAGTAAACAAATGAGAACACTGCATAAAATGCCTTCTCTTCTTGACTAAAAAAAAAAGAGATAAAATGATAAATTGAATCAAGCATACAACACAAGGAGGTAAATGAGGTCAACATACAAATATTTTAAATATGTAATATGCACGGTTTCACGTAAAAATAGCATCGCATACTGTGCAATGCATGCAGTATTGCACTCCAAACATTTGCTTGAATAGATGGTTAAAAACTGCGTAAAGTGATAATCAATGTCAATTTTAGAATGAAATACCTGTTCTTCTCGTGTATTACTTTGTAATCTGACGTTAACCAAATTTTGCCAGATGCCAGTGTTTTTTTTTTTCCAAGCGTAAAATTATTAGCAAACAGAATTACCTAAACCTGACTTGGCTTGCATTGTGCGTAAGGGAATTAACTGCTGGGAAAACATTTCAGTAGATGTGCAGCTTCCCTACTGCCGCCTCCTTAAAAAGGTAATCATATCTGTGCTTCAGTGGGCTGTTCTGCAGTTGGAAAGACAGGAGTGTTTGCTGGCAGCCTGCTACATCAGCATTCTTCAAGCTGCTGAATTTATGGCCGCGATTTTGAAAGACACTTCCTTCCAAAAAGAGAGTGAGAGAGAGACAGGGAAAGGAAATGTGTGTGTGTGTGTTTCTGACACAAAGCAGATTTCCTTATGAATTCACATAATTTCATGTGCACTCTCTCGTTGTGGCCTAAAGCTTTATGGCTAAGTACCCAGAAACAATCACATCCAAAATTATTCTAATCAATTGTGTCAGTGGGAAATGGGATTTGTGAAGGTTGTCTCTGTGGCGTGCTGATTTGTTGGGTGGTAGAGGTGTATACGCTCACTGCTGGGACAGACCCAGCGGCTCTGTATTGTGACGAGAGACTGCAGAGGCGTATTCAGGCCTATTTAGATGCTCCGCGGACTGACAGCTAAAAGCTACGAGGAATCGCTCAGCCAAACTCCTGAATTCGGGGGTAGAGTCGCAGCTGTGAATACGGGCCATATCACTGAGCATTACGCAGTCTCCTCCTGTACACACAAAGTGGGGTCAATGGAAGGGCAAATCAAAAATAAATGTGCATGACTTTAACAATCTAAAAACTTCAGGGAGAAATTGTTGACAAATTATGTCTGACAAAACCTCAGATATGTGCTTTATAAATAATAAATAGAGTAAATAATCCATCTTAAACTGTAAATATACAAGTAATATATATCTATATAAATAATACAAATCTATCGCAATAGCCTCATGACGAAAACGTACCTCTGGAAACTTTTTCACAAGACGGGAAATATTTACCGGCATGTAAGTTTTGAGACATATTCGATGTGAAATGTCCACTAGGTGGTGCTAGAGTGTTTGTTTGTTTTTTCCCCTGGAACAAACGAATGTGCATATGGTACGTTTTATGTGACATTGGTTTTGTACGTGACACCGCAGTTCTGACTTGAAATGTCCATTGAGTGGCACTACAAGTCTAATGCTCTGTGACGTTTTAAAATAACGTACGCAATCATAACTGTGTACGAAAACGATTACAAGTGCTCTATTTTTTACTGCCTCTAGTGTTAATTTTTGTTGGAAACTGCAGTGATATGTACTTATTATTGGTACGTATTTCACGTCAAGTGAAAAAGTTCCCAGAGGTATGTTTTCTATCTATCTACATTACGAAATTTGTGTTAGGTTGTAAAATCATTTTTATGTATATTGTGTTTAATTTACAATTTACCTTTTAAACTCCCCTTTTTAGCCCTTGATTAGCCTTTTATTTACTTTTCATCAGTGTGAACAAAACTGCACAGGAAGTTTGAGTCACTTTCACAATCACACTTACATCCTCACACTCTCTGCTTGGTTTGTTTGGACTAAACCAGAGTGAGATTATCAAAGGAAATGATTAAATTAGAATCATCCCAAAGCCTAAAATCACAACAGGGCTGTCAATTACCATTATGCCAGTCTGCACCACTCTAATTAAGCTGTCTTCTAATTGTTCATCACACTCTTCATCACCAGAGTCGCAATAAACATCCTCATTGCCATCAGCAGAGTTGTTACTTAAGACAATCTACACTTTTCAGGACTACAGGTGCCTGGTCCAGTTAATTTCATCCAGATATAGCTCCATTATTCCGACGTGACTACAAAGTATCGCTAATGCCGTGCGGGGGTCATCGGCAACGTGTCTTGACATGTTTCGTTGAATGTATCTGACTGATGACTCTGTCAATACGACATGATACCATGCAAGCAGGAGGGTGGCTGAGCTCCAGGAAGTGGTATTACATCAGGGCTTGTTTCGTGACAGCTGGTCAATGGTGAATGACTGAGCGCATGCAAACAGGAATTGCTCTGTATCGACGATGCATTAAGTATGTCTGCGGGAAGTGACTTTGTCATAGTTTAAGAGGACTTATGATATCATAAACTGACAGCTGACGCACCGACACACAATGGGGGCTGGGTTTGTGCCTGTAGCAAGTGCACTCCAGGTGCTGAAAATAGCATGAAAAAAAAAGAAGATTAACAGGCTGAAGAGTCTGTAAATCTGTAAAACCCTCCAGAGTGGAAGCAAATTTACTGAATCATGAAATGCAGTTTTTGGGAGAGAGGGAAAAATAAATAAGTAAGTAAGTAAATAAATAAATAAATAAATACATTTTTACATTAAATTATTGAAAATATTAAAAATTACATGGTTAAATCTCAAATCTGTGAAAACACTTAAATACATGTATTTTAAAAATATTGATATATTTTATAAATATTGTATATTTTGTGAATTTATATAACAAATTACTAATTTGTCACTAATATAACCAAATCAAATAATAATAAAAATGAATATTAATACTAATATTATTACTTATTAAATTATATTAATATGAAAATTTATTAAATGAAATATGAAATTTAAAATTGCATTCATTAAATAAATGCATGTTGTCAATTTATATAACAAATTTACTAACAATTACTAATAAACAAACAAAATATGAAATTAAAATATAAAATGCATAGTTGTATATAAAATTATATTATAAATGCAGATGCATGATCCAATAAATTAAGCTGTAATGTTCAGTGAAACCCATGCTAAAAATATAAATCAAATAAAAATGTATAAATTAATATTTTTTATCACTTAATACAACCACAACTACCAATGGTTAAATTACATATGTTTTTTTTTGTGTTTAGTTCACTACACTTACTGAAAAACAATTTCCACTTTATATTTTTTAATGTTGAATTGTGAGAGATACAAGACATACTTTATACTTACAGTATACTTTACAGGTATTACATTTTATTACTCTTCACAACATAAAGTACTATAAAACAGTTATATTTAAAGAAATATGCAGAAATAGTATAGTATATTGAATTATTCACATCTTAATGTTCCAACCACTGGACACAACTCCTACAAAATGCTGGATGTGATTCGTCCCATAAGTTTCTCTCCCCTTCTATC
The DNA here is from genome assembly GCA_021397915.2 of Tor tambroides. NCBI lineage: Eukaryota > Metazoa > Chordata > Actinopteri > Cypriniformes > Cyprinidae > Tor > Tor tambroides. The sequence goes on along the minus strand of JAFVLL020027071.1, from coordinate 8,654 downwards.
CACCTGAACCGATCTCAGTCACCCCCTCTCCCTACTTTATTTCACCTGGTAACCTCTTTGCGCTTATCAGAGCCTCCTTGTGCAACTTTTATCAGGTCTAACAGATGTATTGAAGTTGCCTATAGACCAGGCTGGTGTTCCCTCTGCCCTGCTCAATAAATGAACAGACATCCATCACGCTTTAATTGACACAGTTAATCAGCTTTTATAATTGGATGGATTCTGCCTGATTCCTGCACGGCAGTATTCTGCCTCCACAGCACCTCGTCTCTGCCTCACTTTCAAGTGCTTTCTCTCTCACCTGGCGGTGGGGAGAAAGGCAGCTGAACTGCTTTTGGTATCAGATTCCCCCACCCTTGCTCCCTTTTTGCTGTAATCAACACAAAACAGAGCAAGCGATGTTCCTGCTGTTCCTGAGGCTGATGTAAGGTGTGTCGAAACACAGGTTTCTGGAGGTGTAACAGAGTGGGCTCTGAACATCTTGCGCTGTCTAACAGCGGGGCGTCAGGCCTGGCCTGAGGGGACCAAACCCCGCCTGTGGGTAAATCTCAGAGAGTGCCTCCCCTCCTCTCACGGTGGGATACAGCCGACAACCTGCAATTCTCCTATCATGGCTGACAGAAACAGGTTCAGACTTGTAACGGTGACATTTTAAGACGGTAGTGATTCTGTCAGGAAGATCCAGTGTTGAAGTTTATGCTAGGTCCCTGTCTGTGTTGTGCTAGTATTGATAAAAGAGTAGTATTTGGTGTTATAGGGAAGCGTATATATATCACAGAAAGGTGGAAACTGGTAGTTATTTGTGGTTATTTATGAGAAGATAAAAATGTGGAGGTCATAAGGGTTCAAAAAGCCTAAAACTGAATCTTGTGAATCTTATCGCAGTGTAAAAATACACAATGGAAAAAGTAGGTATTATTGAATAAGTCCCTTAGTATGAAAGACAAAGAGCTGATTTGAACTCAAAGGTTACAATGCTATTTCCATTATTGCTAAATGGCTAAAAACAAGGTGCTTTTAAATGTCTTAATTTACTCTATTCCACAAATTAGCCTGATTATCAGTGCAGGCTGCATTAATTCAGCAACATGACTTTTCCTTCCCATCATCACTTTTTACCCAGCAACACCTGGGTGTAATTTCACCAGGTGGCGATGCGCCAAACTGTTAATTATCCTGACTAGATGAATGGAGGTTATGAGGCGTTATGCAGCATTCACACTGTAGTTATCCACTGATTTGTGAAAATCAAACAATAGACACCTCTAATAAAATAATATTTGATGACCGTGATTTTCAATCAACACCCTTGTACTTCCAGGAAAAATATTCCTTTTAACTAATTAGCCGTAAGCTCAATGCTAGACTTTAGAAATATTAAAATCGATGAGTAAATATGCGTCTTTATTTCCACTGGAAATATGTTGGAATAATATTCTAATCTGCATTAACCCATTCCATCCAAAACAGTACATGAAATCACAGATTATTATTACACTAACAATTAAAACTCAAGGATTGCTTGAAAAGCTAATTGCTTCTGATGGAAATGTATTTTTTTAAGAACCAATTTAAGAGACACTTTTGATTTAGAAACATGCTGTATCTAACAAAAACAGTGATTCTATTCATGGCATGTGCATGATGAAAGCATGAGGAACATCAACAGAGTATCAGCCTGTCCTCCTCGACCACATCCACAGTGAACAGTCATTATGATGCTCTTCAAATCCACAGCTGCTTTAGATTTCTGTGCTTTTTAACCCATAGCAGGTGCTCAAGGGCTAATCTCCACCTTGAATTACGAGGACACTAAATGCTACTTTTATTTCAACAAGAGTTCTCTCTAACAACTAATTAAACCCTCCGAGGAAGGGTAAAAAAAAAGCATTTCCTGTGCAGCAGAGTAGCCAAAGAAGGCAGGATTTTCTGCTCATTACTGTATAAAACAGGTCTATTGTCTGGTGAGAGACATCTGCTGAGAACAGATTGGGACAAGAATTTTTCTGCGGCCTGCATTCCAATTTTAAAGAATTTTTGCCTATTCAGTGTGCCTGTAAGTGTGGGCTTTAAAGAGTTTGAGCTAGTAAATGACATGTGGGAGGGCTCAGATTAAAATCTGAAAGGTGTAAAAACCTAAAGAACGAGGGGAAGGACTCGATTGGCTCCCCTTTGACCCCAGCGCAAAAAAAAAAAAACATCCTGGAGGTGGAATACTGTATGTGTTAACAGTGCAGAAAAACCCTGAAATAAAATGCCAGTCCCAACACTTTGATCCGAGAGGATGCGAATGCAACACTTTGATGCCCATCTGCTTGGCCGGACCCCCAACTGAGTAAATTTCCCCATGGCTGCCATTGTACCAGCTTCTGTGTTTTTAATTTGAGCAATATGGGCCAATTAATAACCTCCCAGAACAGAGAAACATAAACACCTAATGATAATAACTAGGCCTTGGACTCGGCTGGCGGGTTCCAATATTCAGTATTTTCCTTCTTTTGTTGTTGCCGTTTGCAACATTGGCATTTTTTGCACGTAAAATCTCAACGCTGCAGATATGCTGGGGTGGTTTGAGATGATGCTATGATTGGACATGCCTCCATGTGGCCCTTAGTAAAAAAGCTAAGGATTCTAGAACTGTATCGACTCACAGCATGAGGAATACAAACTCTTCACTCTTGACCTCTACTTCTGCACATACTAATGGGAGTGTTTGCTCACACTCTGCCTCTCTTTATCTCTGTCTCTTTCTGTCGACGATCCGTATCAGCAACAGTCGTGGCCGTAGCGAGATTAAAAGGAATAGCACGTGAAGCGAGTTGCCGAGACGAGTCCCTGATTTCTGCTGGGAGTGAAACGGCCCCAAATTAACTGTTAATAAAGAACAAGTGTTCGGCTCACCACATTTCATGATAACCAGTGGGTAAATTACAGGGCGAGACATTAAAAGCGCAGCTCTTTACTGTTGTTCTGCTGTCTCTATGGGAGGCCTTTAAACTGCGGTTCCTCACAGCTGATATCACACAAAGAGCTTTGGATGACAGACAGGGTGAATAATTCAACTGTGATATGGCCAAACATATGCGTCAAAGTCAATGCAAACACTTCAACACTGACTATGAACACAATTAATGTGTTAAAGGGATAGTTCACCCAAAAATAAAAATTCGTTCCAAACCCGTAAGACCTTCATTCATCTTCAGAACACAAATTAAGACATTTTTGATGAAATCTGAGAGCTTTCTGACCCCGCATAGACAGCAATGGAACTGACAATTTCAAGGCCCAGAAAGGTAGTAAGGACATCAATAAAATAGTCCATGCGACATCAATGGTTCAACAGTAATTTTATGAAGCTACAAGAATACTTTTTGTCCACAAAGAAAACAAAAATAATGACTTTATTCAACAATTTCTACTCTTCAGTGTCAGTCTTCAACGTGTTCATGAGAGTACCATGACGCACGTGATTAAAAAGTGATTTTTGCAAGTTCATACTGAATCAATTTGATACAGTACTGTACAATTTATACAAATTTTTAAATATCTTTGGCAAGAAGAGGAAAGATGTTCTAAAATAAATTCAAACAATCCAAGCTGCACTAGAGAATGTTGCTGAACTATATCAGCATTTATTTGCACTTGTAACAATTTATTTTAATTTATTTATGTATATACACTACCGTTCAAAGGTTTGGGGTCAGTTAGTTTTTTTTCTTCCTTTTTTTAATAAATAGGATCCACTAAATTGATCAAAAGCAACAGTAAAGACATTTATAATGTAGCGAAAGATTACATTTTCAAATAAATGCTGTGGTTTTTAAACTTTTCAATTCAAAGAAAATATTAAGCAGCACAAAAGTTCTATGCAAATCAGCATATTAGAATGATTTCTGATGGATCATGTGAGACTGAAGAAATTTAGTTTTCTAATAAATAAATCACATCAATAAACTACATATTGACATTATTACTGTTTTTATATATAATGCAGCCTTTGTGAGCATAAGCGAAAAACATAAAATCTTATCAACCCTAAACTTCTGGTGATATATTATAAATATAGTACACAAACAAATCAATTAATTCCAATTATAACAACACAAACAATTCAAGACTTAAAAGTCATATTTCAAGCAGGATCTTTCTAGTTGCAACACATTTAGCACATAAAAACTGTAGAGTTGTGAAAGCACATTAAACCATTTGCTCTAGAATCTCTTCTAGCCCCGTTAAGTCACACAGAACCGTAATAAAATCACACAAAGCTATGACTTCTCCATAGTCTGCCCTCTGGCATTTGTTTGAACCAATCGTTTCTCACAGAAACAGTTGATAACGGCCACCAGAAGCATCATCGGAAGAATGGCAATAACGCTGCTGCTTCCGAGGACGCCCATGTCAGTGCTGCTGTGGCACTATGGCAACAGCGGCTGCAGGACTGAGAGGTTTAAAATCATTAAAAGAACAGAAGAACAAAAGGAACAGGAAAGGTTGTGTAAGAAGCTGGAAAATAAACAGAGGGAACGTAACCCAGGGGACATCAAGACCTTGGGCAACTCGAGAATCTCTGATCTGGAAAAGTGACCTTCCTGTGAAAAAAAGTCAACCCAACGACACAACAAACCCTGCCTGAAATACTAAACAATGTGTGTTAATATAGACCTCCAAGGTGCCCTTGCCAGATTCTTCCCTCCTGTTGTCTACAAGTTAATGGAACTCTCACTGATGCATCCCAGGCTTCACATCACATTTGGTGATCAATAAAGGAAGCCTGTGTTTTAATCGATTGATTAATCAAGGGTCAGAGATGGTGGTACTCACTCTGTGGGCACTGCTCACTGGTGCAGTTGAGAGATTGGAGATCCAGGCCCTGGCAGTCTTTTCCACCCGTGCTGGGTGTAGGTTGGGTACATTCCCTGCTCCTCCACATGGTGCAGTCGGCTCCACATGGCGACCATTTACTCCACTCGCTCCAACCTCCATCCACTGAACACACACAAACATATACATACAGAGGAAGCAAAATTAGCAATCCATCACACATTAGAGCAGAAACATACTCAAGTACACAAACATAAATGCGAACACTTGTAACAACACTGGAGGACAAAAGTTTGAAATAATTAATTTTAGACATTTTAATGTTTTTGAAAGTTGCATCTTATGCTCATCAAGTCTGCATTTACTTGATCAAAAATACAGTATGAAGTAAAACTGTGAAATAATACAATTTAAAATACCTGTTTTCTATTTGAATATATTTTAAAATGTAATTTATTCCTGTGATGCAAAGGTGAATTTTCATTAGCCATTACTCCAGCATTCATTGTCACATGATCCTTCAGAAATCATTCTAATATAGTCATTTGATGCTCAATAAACATTTCTTATTACTATTAATGTTGAAAACAGTTTTTGCTGCCTAATATTTTTGTCAAAACCCTGATACAATAAGATTCAAAGGTTTGGCTTAAGTATGATTAAATTGATCTAAAGTGACAGTAAAGACATTTATAGTATCAGTATATAATATAATATAATAATAATATAATAAAATATACAAAATATTAAGCAGCAAAAACATTGAGTATAAGAACCATTATTAATAACTGACCATCAAATCAGCATATGTTGAAAATTCAGTAAAACAAACAAACAAAAAAACCATTTTAAAATCTAGAAAACTTATTTTAACTTCTAATAATATTTCACAACATTACTATTTTTATAGAATTTTTAATCAAATAAATGCAGCCTTGGTGAGCATAAGATATGACTTTCAAAAACATGTAAACATCTTAATTATTCCAAACCTTTGGCTACCAGCAGTGTATCTCAATACTGGAGGGGGAGATGCCATTCAACTAGCTGTAGTTATTCAGGTAGCTAGCTATAAATATTTCAGCTTAAGCAAACATATCTCAGCCACACACGTGCTGAATAACATGTACGCATAAACTCTACATACCTGCCTTCTGCTCATGTCAGTCACAGATTTTGACACTGCAGTGTATTAAATAATGCAGCTTATGCAACTTGAGTGCTGTCATACTGATGGAAGCAATGCTTGTCTCTATGATACACTACAACTACAAGCAGACGTGCCGCCTCTGCAGCCGCAGTTTCACATATGCAGCACTTCAACCAACACATTTGAAAACACAATTCCTAGCTTTTAGCTAACCATTAGAGACTTGAATACAGCTATGAAGTATGACATTTTTAACACTTTTGTGGCATTTCATTTCTTTCCCTGAAGTCCAATTATGTGTTAGTAAAGGTTTTTTTCATCAAAAACAGTCACATTTCTGTTTTACATGACCATTTTCCACCTTCTCTCTAAAGATGGATGTCTTAAAGGTATAGCAGCAAACAATGTAGTTAAATTATGGTATTAAACAGATTGTCCTGCTACTCTGACTTCCTTTAAGAATATAATAACGTTGTTCAGAAGTTTGGGGTTGTTAAAAGGATGCGTCATGGTACTCTCGTGAATGGCAGTGGAGGAGACTGACTGACTGGAAGAGATGAAATTGTTAAATAAAGTTGTTATTTTTGTTTTCTTTGCGCACAAATGTATTCTTGTAGCTTCATAAATTTACGGTTGAACCACTGCTGTCAGATGGACTATTTTAACAATGTCCTTATTACCTTTCTGGGCCTTGAACATGGTAGTTCTCGGATTTCATCAAAAATATCATAATTTGTGGTTTCCGAAGATGAACGAAGGTCTTATGGGTTTGGAACGACATGGGGGTGACTAATTAATGACATAATTTTCATTTTTTGGTGAACTATCCCTTTGAGTTTTTGTAATGTTATGCTCACCAAGGCTGCATTTGAATAAAAATACAGAGAAACAACAGTAATATTACTGTTCAAAGTAAAGTTCCAAAGAATAGCATTTATTGGATACAGAAATATAATGTATCATTATAAATGTCTTTACTGTAACTTTTGACTTTTAATCAATTTAATGCATCTTTGCTGAATAAAATATTAATTAAAAAAGTCTTACATCATCTGGGTTGGCCAAGCTACTAAATACTGATTTGTTTATAAATGTTGTGACATCAAAACCATGTATGGCACATTTATGCAACTAAGCATCCATTAGCTTTGCATTCACAATATTAAAGTATGTTTACGATAACCAGATTACAATTTCAGGTGTGAAAAGCCCATAGGAGGATAAAAGGCAGGTGGAAAATTCTGTATGTGTGTTTGTGCCCAGTCTAACGACACTCAAATGTCCTATTTCCTCCCAAGCCATGGAAGAAGTATTTTATTTCCATTTCTCATTCTCACAGGGCCGCATTATTCGTCAGCTGTACCGGAGGCCATTTTGGAAGTCTTATTTGGGCTGACGTTGTGCCAGGTTGGGGAAGGTTACTACAGGGCTAATGTGAGCAGCTCTGGTAATGAGCTCTCTGGGGCACTGAGCTGCACCCTCACAGGACCAAGAGCAGGGGTGAATTATGGTACTTGGATACAGAGTTACTGATGACTCCATTTCGACAGACTGAGGATCAGACACGCTGGGCTGTTCATTAACCCCTGGCTTTATAGCATATTCACTGTGCGGTTCTGCTCCGCTAACCCGAACCTGACAGTACAGTGAGGTCACCGCTTGGCCAAACAACCAGCTAACAAAGTACTTGCATGTCTTAGCGATAAGAAAGATGAAGAGACAGCCGTCATAAATGGCTGTGAATAAAGACGATATTTAGTCGTAGCCTGCCAGACGAGAGTGGGTTTTTCATATTTAAATACACAGAGAGATTATTAAGCGACACAGAATGATATTCGTACTAATGATACTCGTAACAAAGAATGTGTGGAGTGCATCTAAAAGAGATGCTGACACAGCTTTTGATCAAACATTTGGCAGGGAGAGTGGCGAGGCAATAAAATAATTGTCCTTGTTTGCCATTGAGTGGACTCATTTGCGAGCAAGGCAGGCTTATATCATCACACTAGCCTGACTGAACAGGGAACTGATGCTTAATGAATACATTACAATAAGAAGCGTGTTCCTGTCTCTGATTCTCTGCATGAATTTTAAAAGGAAGGTGATGAGAGATCAACAGCTAAGAGATGGAGAAAAGATTCTCTTTCTTCTCTTGGAAAAACTGTACAAAGCAACTAAGAGGAAGTCTCTTGACTTATGAGAAGAAAAGAGTTTCAGATAAAACACTAGCAGCAATATAGACATTAAAGTCAACATAAAACGGCATTTTCAACCCATTTGACTTTGATAACGTGACATTTTCAAATAAAAAGGTTTTTTATGAAGTTGAAAAAAAATAGTAGGGCTTTATTTAATCCCTTGGGAATTGATTGGATTATGAAAGTGGACATTCTGAAGCAGAACAGACCTGAACAAGCTTGCAGTCGATTGTGAAGGACTACTTGGCCACTTTTAAGCAACCTAGGCCCACTGTAAAATCATGCCTGTGGTGACGTGTTGCTTCTTGCATGTTTTATTGACACTTTCAGAGTGCAATGTTTAGTGAGTGTCGCCACTGTGCATTCAGTTTTATCCAAAACTGATCCATATGAATCTGGCAATGTTTTATTATGCTGGTTGTATGTATCACGGCAGTTTGGAAATAAAGTTTCTGATGAGTGGCACTAGAAGATTAATGCTC
>JAFVLL020027069.1:0-22332 GCA_021397915.2 Tor tambroides | reverse complement strand
TGAGTGCTGTACATGCTCATACTTTTCATGTTCATACTTTTCAGTTGGCCAAGATTTCTAAAAATCCTTTCTTTGTATTGGTCTTAAGTAATATTGTAATTTTCTGAGATACTGAATTTGGGGTTTTCATTAGTTGTCAGTTATAATCATCAAAATTAAAAGAAATAAACACTTGAAATATATCAGTCTGTGTGGAATAAATGTATACATTATACAAGTTTCACTTTTTGAATGGAATTAGTGAAATAAATCAACTTTTTGATGATATTCTAATTATATGACCAGCACCTGTATATATATATATATAAATTTATCATTCCAGAGAAACATTTTCACACAGAATGTGTTTATAACACATCGTGTTATGTTTGGAAGTCTATTATGTTTGGAATATTATTAAGCATCTTTGGACTTGACTCATAAAGCAATACAGTTTATAGAGTACATAAAATAAGCAGGTGCAGGTGACTATATTTTGGTATGTGGCTTATGTTATGTTATGTGTTATTCCAAGATAACACATTTGGATTTAAGTTTATTATGGGTTTGTTCTTATTCGTTGTTGTTGTTGTTTTTTTCTATATAGATCTGGCAACACTAATGAGACAAAACCCTGTAATTTCTTGCAGCGCACATACTGAAACACATTTAAATACACCATTAACAACTAGTTGTTCGGTTCGGTTCTGTACACAGTGTAGAGTTGTCACTACCTGCGTTTTTCAGAAGTCAATTCAGTTGTCACTCCCATAAATTACTGAACTGTGTGTGTACAGAACAGGGTTAAGCACTAAAAGGTGAAATGACAATAGATTTTAGCTGCAGTGTGTATGTAGCCATAAATAATTTTAAAAGCCAAATAATTATTCAGAAAGCTTAAAATGTGCTTTGTAAAAATGTAAAAGTGAAACAACACCAGGCTCAGTTCTACTGCTCCACATAAAGCCACCAATCACTTTCCACACAGTGCACACAGACCGCAAAGCATGATGGGACAGAACCTGACTAGTGACTGACACTAAAACTTATCAAGTTCTGCCAGCACAACTAAAGCTGCCTGAGGAAAACATCAAATGATAAAAGAATGCTCCACTAATCTGAAGTAGTTAACAACGGTGTGACAGAGTGGGTACGTAGACTTTGAAATTCTTTTTTTTTTTTTAAGCTAAGTGACAAGTCCAAAAATAACAGTGATTTTGAATGCATCTCTAATTTGGGACCATCTCAGATGTTCTTGAGTTATCTGTCCCTTTCAATGATCTTCCTCAAACAAACACACACATAAAGCTCTGCTTGGCTGAGCTGCCTCTGTCTCTGTCAGTGCCATCCTGTCTCACTGCCTCCTTCCTGTCTCTCTCTTGCTTTCATGTCTATCCCGCTCTTCTTCTGACAAACACTGAAAACTGTGATCGCAATCATCTAAATATTCAGATGAAAGCACCTGGTGCACCGAATTCAGTATTCGATTTTAGAACATGGCCTTTGTCGATTTGTGGCACATTTGAGGTAGACAACTTGATCACAATGTATATATTTGGTGTATTTCCATATTTTCCGACCTGAAGTATGAATTGCGCAAATCCGAGGGAAAAAACTGCTGTGTTTTCAAGTACATTTACTTCATTTCAGCCAGAGTCCAAAATAAACACTCAGCAACCACCAAACATGAGTAAAAAATGGTGTTAGCAAGTATATATGGTGAAACTTGCTAGCTGGCCAATAATTGGCTACTGTGTGTTTCAGAGTGAAACACGGCACTGTGTTTATTTACACGTGAGCAGCTCTGCTTTAAACAAATTACATCTCTGAAAGTTTGGGTCGCTTACAACATGCATTTAAAAACGCAACATGCTCATCTTCCCAAATTTGTAATCAGAAACAGTTGTCAACATTATTATTATTAATAATATATTTTTTAAATTATTTTATTTTTTTATTTTACAGTACAAAATATTATTGTATTATTAATAATAGTAATATTTCATTATTGATTTAAATTAAAAAAATGTATTGTATTTAATAATAATAATAATAATAATAATAATAATACATTTTACAATTTTTTACCATTTTTTCTTTAGCCGATCACATGCCTGTTTCCTTCTACTGCCCTGTATATAAATGCAAAAAGAAAATCCATTCTTTCTTAACTCTTTGGCTGAATCTAGACTGATGTGCACTGATTCAGACTGCAAAATCTGCAATCGTGAACTGCCCAACAGACAATACAGGTCTTTCTCACTCTCACTGCTTCCTCCTGAGCCCTGCTCTCCTCTGCTATTGCAACACAAAAAAACTCCAGCTGGGCTTGAAACTGGGCGTCTCGCACTGACATGAATCACCTGACTGCTCTTCTTGTTTCCGTGGGTGACCTATAATACAGGGAATCTCACAATCTAAAATACACATTTAATCAAGATTATTGCTAATTCAACTCAGAGCCAAAGGTCCAGATCTGTAAATGTTGGCACTCACTCTTGCAGGGTTAATAATGTTTTTGGTGGCTGAGTGGCTCCTGCATGAGTTGCCTTCAGGCTCTTCTGCATTATACAAATGCACTGGACAAATAAATGAGACCTGATGTAGATATTCATTTATCACTCTCTCTCCAGCTTGCACACAGAGAGGGAGAGAGTGAGAGAAGCTATTTCCAATGTTTTATGTCATCAGTCCTGTCCACAGAAGATCAATAATCAATAGCCAATATGTTTCTATTTGTTTTTACACTATACATTTTTATTGTGGTAACATCTAACTATTTCTAGTGTTTTGAACATTTAAAATTCAACAGTTTGGCAAATGGATACCTCAATTTTCAGGCCAAATCAGCGCTCAGTTCTCAGTTTGGTTTGATGTTGAAACGCGTGACTCATTCAAGCGCGCTCATCACACCGCCCGCTCCTTCTCTCAAACTCACCTCCGTCCCATAATGTCGACTCTTATCCAGAAGAGAAAAAAAACATAGACGACATTTGGGCGGAGACGTTTTGCACGGTGTGATTTCAGTGTGCGGGGATCTGAGCGCTAGCTTTTTTCCTCCCTTACGAGAGGCGAGCGCACGGTCACTCGGTTCATTGTCTGCGGCATCGCCGCGAAATGTAAAATAGATTCCTCTACAAACGGAATATCGATGAACACAGCTGCGAAAAATAATATTCAAATCATAAACACAGTTGTGCGTTAAAAAAGCAGATAATTAGTAGACAATGTGAGAGATATAGGAGGTAAAAGCATCAGTTGTCCATCCACACCCTACGCGCAATGCGCATGTGCTCTGCAGAGACAAAGGATCAGGCAATTACGGCTGTAGCTTTAAATAATAAAGCAACTTTAAAAAAAAAAGAAATACTATCATAAAAGGCGCGTTGATATAGAGAGAAAATGCTAAACCGTGTTCACTTTACAATAGCAAGAGTTAAGAAACTCTCTTTGGCACTATATAGTATCACAAAGGGTAAACAAATATTTGTGTACAAACAGTATTAATTAATTATAAGGATTTATCGTGTGTATATTATTTATAGGCTTCGGCTTCGTAATATCTGTGCATGTGTGTGTGCGTGCGTGTGTGTGTGGGTGGGTGCGTGTGCGCGCACGCGTGTGCACCAGTTAGACAGCGCTGCAAAATGTGTGCCAGCTCTGACAAAAGAGGACGGTGGACATAAATCCGCGTCTGTGTAAACAGTAAAAGCAGCATTTACTTTGGAAACATAACCAAAACCATTACTATTACCCCATACAAAACTTGACTCTGAAAATCTTTAATAAACTTATACATTTGCGCCTCAGAAAACACGCTCATCCATTACGCTTTATTCTAAAACTCCTTGATTCATCTTATGAGCAATTTTCATTCAAATTTGCGCATTAAAATAATCATAAACAACGCGAAAGCGACGGCATGCAAGCGCAGAGACAGCAGAACACGCCCCTCTTCACTCAGTTCATCCGCTTGAATTCCGTGGCTGATTTATTGAAATCTTTATGTGCATCTCAGATACATTTTTACTCCATTCCCCTGCTGAATGACGTGCTGAAAGTACACTTGATTTCGATATTGCCCCGGTTCACTACCGTTCGCTCTGTCTCTCCAAATGGGAGCTGCTCTTATTTATCAGAGACGCTCCAACTAGACAAATTCTTCATGTAACTGAGGCAGAGTGTTTGTTTAATCTACTAAAAGAGTGAAAGACTCTTACCGTCGGCGGTGGACTTTCCTGTCACTCCTTTCTCAGGCGTCTGCTGTTTTTTTCCCGAGCGCGTGGATTCGGCGGGGTTTATCGGGGCTACTCGGTGTGTGTCTCGCGCTGCATTTCTCGCGCGCACTCTCGTATTCGGTTTGGGGGGGCGGGGGCGCGCGACGCGCTGCGAGCCACTGAGGACGAGACACGGCAGCGCGCCGCACCATGATCAAGGCGCGCAAAAAAATTGTTACGACTTTACTCTTTATCCAAAGAAAATGAAATAAAATCCACCAAAAAAATAATAATTGTTCTTCTGTTTTAATTAGTGGTTTAGGAAGATCTTTAAAACAGGGAACTTTTTTGTCTGGTAGTTGTAGCCTAATTCTGGTGAATGTGTGAAGAATTCAGAACGTTTCATTCTTGACTTATACCCACTAATATAGAGATATAACCCGTTCACGTTCAAGCTCGTGCGAATGGGTGAGTAAAATGCTCAATAAATATTTTTTTTGTCTTTGCGCGCCCTCTGGCGACATCAGTTTATAATGTAGCGTACATAGAAAATATGAGGTGAGTATAGAGGTGTTAAAAATATATTCTTAAGCAATAATAAATAAAAATAATATCCATACAAAAAAAAAAAACCCCTTAATAACAATGGAAAAGGTAACGTGCTTCAATATTTTTTTGCTCAAATACTGTAATCAAATGTGTAAAATTACAAAAATTACATACATGGGAAGGGCATTTCAAGCTGAGTAGTCATTTTTTCTTAATCTTTTTATTTAATCTTTTACAATATTGACATGATAAAGGTGCAGAATAGTATAGTAAAAAAAAAGAGAGTAAAAAATGTCCCACTTCATGAGTACTTATTTTAAACAGAAAATAAAACATTATGTAACATGCAAATAATTAACACATACATGAATCATATATTTTAAAACATTTAAAATTTTAATCATGTTGGTTTTTAGAATTAAAAAATTTAGAACTAAAAAGGTCAATTCAAAAGTCATTTTATTTTTTAATCCTGTTGAAATGTTTTAAAGGCTTTTTAACAGCTCAATTGTAGACTGTAGTACAGTTAAGATAAAAAATGCTTCACATATTAATCAATGAATATTTAAGCTAGTTATCGTGATTATTCTTGATTTGGTGTAGTTAATTGTATTAAATTAACAGGTATTGTGTTAGTGTTGAATCTTTGGATATTAACAGTATAACTGTGTGTCATGTAAATCACGAGTGTTGTGTTCACAGTTCAGTTCACAGTTCAGTCTGACTGATTAAATATAATAAGAACTAAAGTCTGTCTCTTTATGTACATGTATGATAGAGACTTACATTGGAGGAAGTCCTCACGGGTCTCGGGTTCAGCGGTGATGATCTTAATGTTTCTTACCATGTAAAGCAACAGATGTTTTTGTTGTAAATATTATAAAATAATTGTGAATTTGAAATTAAATATAAAACATTCATTTTAATATCTGTTTTCCATCTTTCTATTTGACATATTTTATATGTCAGGAAATGTAACGCTTACCTCTACCAGATATTTTTTCTATCTCCTCTCTGCAGAAATGCTCTAGTTTCTCTCTCAGATGAGACACAGATTTACCAACATCATCAAAAGAGGGATGAGAGTTGACAGTGATGCTGGGTGAGTCTGTAGATCCAGGAGGAACAGAGCGAGACTGAAAACTCTACACAGACATAGGAGAAACATCAGCTCAAGTCAGACACATTTGATAGAAACACAATCTCTGTTCAACATGCTCATCCCTTCCTAAAGACCACTGTCCTGTTTGTCAGATCCCTGTTACCTGCAGGAAATGGATGTGATTGTCTGTGTGTGAAAGCTGCTCCAGCTCAGCATCTCTCCTCCTCAGATCTTCAGTCTCCTGCTCCAGTCGCTCCAGTTGTCCTTAAGATAGACTCACTACAGCCTTTTCTTGATCTCTGATCAGCTGTGTCACCTCAGAGCGGCTTCTCTCAATGGAGCGGATCAGATCGGTAAAGATCTTCTCACTGTCCTCCACTGCTGCCTGTGCAGAGCGCTGTTAGGACACACAGACAGAGAAACATTAGAATCAGTCCATTCACTCAGCTCTTACTGCTGCCTCACACAGCCTGTTCCCCACAGTGGGCTTCAGTGGGACTGAAAGAGCTCCAGCACTGGCTCCTCACTGACTGACTGGAGGAGAGTCCTAACTGAGTCTCAAACAGCTCTTCAGCAGCCAGCAGTTGTTCTTCTGCTCAAAACTCACCTTGTGAGACTCTACAGCCTTTCTCAGCTCCTCAAGCTCCTTCTGTCTCTCCTGGATTCTCTTCTGGTGTTTTCTTTGCATCTCACACAGTTGCTTCTGTAGTAAAAACAAATAATCATGAGTCTCATAAATAATACTGCATCATGCATTGCCACAAGTAAAAAATGAGATCCTTGTGAGATCCCAGTAAGTAACTTTTTTGAAAATTATCTTTAATTATGTAGATATTATGGGATAAAAGTTTTTATTATGCAGCACAACTGCTGATTTCATACCTGTTTCTCAGTCCTCTCTGCTGCAGCTGATACAGTGTCATGGTTTTTGTGCTCATCCATCATGCACGGATAACATATACAGTGCTGATCAGTACGACAGAAAATCTCCAGCAGTTTCTCATGTTGAGAGCATCATCATTATCATCTCCTTCTCCCTTCCTGCTGATGCTCTTATATGACACTGATATATCCACCTTACCACTCCACTCAACCTCCCAGTAACAGCGTCCACACACATTCTCTTCACACAATGCCTGCTCCACAGTATCAAATCTGTCTGGATGATCAGGATACCTCTGTTTTTTAGAAGTGTATTTAATCACTCTGTTCTCCTTAGACAGATGGAGGTTTTTATGTACCGTGTTTGAATCCACTGTGAACTGGAAGAAATCTGATAGAGACAAAACACAATCTACGTCTAAATAAGAAATCTCATTTTAAAATATTAAAATTAATCAATTGTGTTAAAACAATAAAAACAAAACAGTAAAACAAAGTACTGTGAACATTGTTAGGTGTTTTGTGAACTTTTACTAGACACTAACCACATGCTTCTCTCTAAACTCTAATACACATTCAAATTTAGCCTTAGACGTTTGATCAAGCCCAGTTCACAGTCATTTCTGGGGACATTTTATGTATGGTATTCAAAAGGACAATCACTTATAGCACCAAAATTAAATGGAAAACAGTTTGGCTGACTATTTACAGCAGATGATGAAATTTTGTTTGTGGCCAATCTTGAAGATCAGTATCTGAATGTGAAGAAGTGTGTTTTGTGAGTGTGTGCTTGCTTGTTTGCTTAGTAACTTACACTCTAGAAACTCGTCCCTTGTCTTGCATTCAGGAGTGGAAAATGATCTCAATATATTTTGCTATGGAAAACAACAGATATGTTGTGTATTAAATTAATACATACATGGTAATACATTTAGCATTTCTGCAGTAGATTATGCATTGTTTCGGCCTCAGACTCCAGAGCTCGAACCAGCAACAGCCAGCATAGGAGGTAGATGTGGTAAGAAAAAGGATGTCTAATGTCAGTTGCTGGTGCGTGTCTTGAGCTTAGGGAAGTGATGTGTTCACTGAGACTACTGTGCCGTAAGTGTCCACTTTTGTGCTCACCAGTATGTAATTGTGGTTATGATTATATTTTATGCTGGACATTTGTGTTCAAAATAAGACACAGAATGAACCAGACTTTATGCCAGCTGTCGAAAACCTTGCTGCATGAGACTGTGATGCATAATTTCTAAGAATAAATGAATGATCAGTGCTTTACCTTTACCATGAATCTTTTCTGTCTTCTCTCTGCAGAAAAGTTCAAGTTTTTCTCTTAGATGAGACACAGATTTACCAACATCATCAAAAGAGAGACGAGAACTGACAGTGATGCTGGGTGAGTCTGAAGATCCAGGAGGAACAGAGAGAGACTGAAAACTCTACACAGATACAAAGACACAAGAAAACACCAGCTAAAGACAGAAACATTTGACAGAAACACAATCTCTGTACAGCATGCTTCCTAAAGACCACTGTCCTGTTTGTCAGATCTTTGTTACCTGCAGGAAATGGATGTGATGGTCTGTGTGCAAGCTGCTCCAGCTCAGCGTCTCTCCTCCTCAGATCTTCAATCTCCTGCTCCAGCTGTTCCATTTTTTTTTTCCAGCTCGACTCACTTCAGCCTTTTCCTGATCTCTGATCAGCTGTGTCACCTCAGAGCGGCTTCTGTCAATGGAGCGGATCAGCTCAGTAAAGATCCTCTCACTGTCCTCCACTGCTGCCTGTGCAGAGCGCTGTAAGGATACACAGAGAGAGAAGCATTAGAATCAGTCCATTCACTCGGCTCTTACGGCTGCCTCACACAGCCTGTTCCCCACAGTGGGCTTCAGTGGGACTGAAAGAGCTCCAGCACTGGCTCCTCACTGACTGACTGGAGGAGAGTCCTAACTGAGTCTCAAACAGCTCTTCAGCAGCCAGCAGTTGTTCTTCTGCTCAAAACTCACCTTGTGAGACTCTACAGCCTTTCTCAGCTCCTCAAGCTCCTTCTGTCTCTCCTGGATTTTCTGCTGGTATTTTCTCTGCATTTCACCCAATTGTCTCTGCAGGAAAAACAAATAAGAGAAATCTTATCGATGTTACTGCTTGCTATAAACAACTAAATTGCCTCAAGTACAAAAGCCTCATAAAATCCTAGTAAGAATTGTTTTGAAAATGATCTTTGATTATATAGAGATATGTGATTATACCTGTTTCTCAGTCCTCTCTGCTGCAGCTGATACAGTGTCATGGATTTTGTGTTCATCCAACATACAAAGATAACATATACAGTGCTGATCAGTATGACAGAAAATCTCCAGCAGTTTATCATGTTGAGGACAGATCATCTCCTGCAGTCGTGTAGTGGCATCAGTCAATTCGTGTCGCTTTCCAGAGTGAAATTCTTCATGACGTGAGTCTGACAGTAAGATTCAAGACACACCAGACAGGATTTGACAGCTTTATATTTTCTCCCAGTACAGGCATCACACTCCACATCTCCAGATCCAGAGTAACACTGAGCAGGATGAGCAGCTTGTCGTTTTGTCTTCTTGAGTTTCTCCAGCACTTCAGCCAGCATATTGTTTTTACCTAAAATAGGTCTTGGAGTGAAGGTCTGTCTGCACTGAGGGCAGCTGTAGACTCCCTTCTGATCATCCTGATCCCAGCAGCCTGTAATACAGCTCATACAGTAACTGTGCCCATAGGTAATGGTGACTGGATCCTTCAGTAGACCCAAACAGACTGGACAGCTGAACTCATCCTGAACCACTGAAATAATATCCTGCCATTGTACTAAGTGCACTCACAGATTGAGAGACATCCAACAGCTTGAGTTTTCGATTTCTCTAAACTGAACTGATACATTTCCTTGTTCTGACACTTGTGCGAATGTGCTAGTTATATAATAAACACTAGATGGCAGTTTAATACAGAAAGTCACCACACCAGTTTATGAGAAGATAGATAGATAGATAGATAGATAGATAGATAGCTAAATAGATAGATAGATAGAAAGCCGATGTCTTTCTTTATTCTGCAAATCACATAAAGAACACAGAATGAGAATTATTTTTGTCCACACAATGGAAGCCCATGGCAACGGTTTGGTTACTGTAACATTCTTCAAAGCATCTCGTTTGAGTTCCAAGATTTTTAATGACATGAGGGTGACTAAATGATGCCGGAATTTCCATTTTTAGCTAAACTATACCTTGAAGTTACACAAGAACATAGTAAAATAACCTAACAAGTGTGAGTTCTCAATTAGGCAACTTTATATTAGTTGAGTCGGGTTTGTACGTTGTTGTTTTAATTTCGTTTTTCATTTATTTTTTATTGTTATTTGATAAGCTATTAAAGCATTTTTACATTTACGTTTATCAACCTTAAATTCTAAACCTTCCGTTTCACTTTGGTGTTACAAATAGTGAATCAACACAAATAATCTTGCACAAATAATCATGTTTAACAGTGCGCCCTCACCACGGGAACAGCAGGAGGAGCGCGCGAGGTTACGGCTCTCTTGGAAGTTTTGCCATTCAAACCGCGCGGGGGGCGGAGTCAACAGACCGCGAGCCAACTCAGCGGAGTCACTGCAAACTTGGCAGGAGACGAAGCCCTCGCTGTTTACCGAGGCGCGTGTCACACCGGCATACAAAGTGACCTCGCGCCGCGTCTTTATATCCCGTCACTGTGCACCTCGCGAGTCCCGGTGTCATAGCGCTCGCGGAAGATTGAACTTTTTCCTGCTCTCGTGACTGGCAGCGGGACATAGGATAGTTTCCAACATCTGTATGGTCTGAAACAAAGACGCGTCTCTGCGAGAAAGAAACAAACTGGCTTCGGTTGTCTAGAGATAAGTGAGATGCAGTGAGGGGCTGCATGACACTTTTCACTCTGTTGTGTTACACTTATGGTTGGGCTTGTTGACTCCTATGAAGACCTCAGAGACTCATAAGGACAATGGATAACTTTTTCACCGAGGTAAGTTGGATATGAAAATAGCCTACTGTTTTCATGTTGGTATAACAAGGATGTTCTGCTGGCTGTTTGTATTACAGAGAACAAAATTTATGATAGATACAATACCAAATCGGCTGTTTTATTTCTGTATTCTTTCATATTTCTCTGTATTTCTATGCGCTTAAGTTGCTTAATGTCAGTGTAGTTTGTGTGAGTGTCAATGTGTGTGTGTGTGTCTCACATCTCTGTCACTGGCCCGGTTCTGAACGGTTTGGGTCGTTCCCAGCGGAGCTCACAGACATTTCCTTACCTTTCTTCTCGTTTCCTCCTCTAGATCCTGTTGCTATTATTAGAAGTGTTCACTGTACATTCGTTGAATTAATAAGTGGTGTTTCATTAGTGAAAACTCTATAAAAAAGTATGACATTTATTAGATATAGGATTAATTATTATTAATAATAATCAGCATTGCTAAGTAATTAATTACTGTAATTTAATTGCTTTTCCCTTGAAAAAGTAAAGTAAGGGATTACTTTAAAATTTTCTGTAATTTAATTACAGTTATTTCTAATGTAATTGTATTAAAAACTGCAGAACAATTCTATATAAAACAGATGTGGATTTCACATCAAAATGTAACATCTAATGTTAAAATGTATGTTTTTAATGTAAACGTTTTCATTTAAATACTTTGGTCAGTTTACCAATAATTTGTGCAATTTTATATTGTTTATTTTATAAGAAGTAAGAGCAGTTTCATGTCTATTTTTGTATTGTTCAGCTGGTTGAGGGTGATAAGGGATTTAAAATGTAATTAGTAATAAGTACTGCAATGCATTATAGAGAGAGTAATTAGTACAGTAATATAATTACACTGCTGCACTGATAATACACAGTTTTAAATTGTACAATAGGGATATAAATTACATGAAGAAATAAACATTAAGTTTTTACATTTTAAATTAAATGCTTTAAGCTTTTAAATTGTAATTTTTAAAATAATATTTATATTTTTACAGTTAGTAAGTTTTATTAGCTTAATATTCAGTGAAACAAATAATATTATTTTTGTTATATTAAATATGTACATTACATTCTTTGAATAGAAATTTATTATATGAAAATAAAATAAAGTGAATCCATGAGAGTGTTGCCAAAAGGTAATTTTGTGCAATGCTTAAGACTGGTGTTGATGGAAATGAGACAATAGTATTATTCATCCCTTGTGACTTTATTGTGAAATAAGTTGAGATGATGATCAGTAGAACGAGCCGCTCCCTTGATCCAGTGCCACATGAGTCACAAGTGAAGGTTTTTAGTGTTGGCTTGAGGTGGATCATTAGTCCTCAGGATTGCACTTTTCATCTGTGAAGGTGTGACCCTAATGAAATCAATCATCTTAATAAAACGTACTCACCTGTACTGGCTCAGAAACATGGATTTTTTTTGTATTACAGTTTCAGATGGTTAGAGAGAGAAGCACAAAAAGCAGTGGGCTCTAAGCGCACCAACTTTACACAATAGTGTCAAATATCCGCCGGCTGCTGCGTATCTAGCCTGCGAATCGGTTCCGGACAAAAGGAGCAGTCTTTAAAAACAGAGAGCTGTGTGTGCGGAAACAGATTCAGCCGAAACATGCGTGCGGAATGTGTGGAAGAGCGGAGCTCGTGAATGCCTGTCTCACACACGACTCTTCTACATGACTGACCTCAGCGAGGGAGAGACAGTGTGATTCCTGTCTCACACACTGCTTTTCTGCATGTCTAACCTCACAGAGAGAGAGTCCACATGCAAATCTGCCATTTTCTCCAGCGTTTTCTGTTTTTGGCTTAGCATGAATGCACATGCACACATTTCTGTTTGCAGTTATGTTTGCAGGCCTGCATGTCCGTTTTGTTTTAGGTGTGTTTGTGTATGCTTGTGTTTGCACAGCAGCGTTGCTGAGGCTATTGCCTCCCTGCAGTCACTATAGGCGGGGCTTATTCAAAGGTAAAGCTCTTTATTTTCCTGTGAACTGGCCAATCAGAGTCCCAGGTACTGTTTGACAGTTGTGTTTTAGTGCAGAGGAGTGTCATGCTGGGAAAACAAACAATCCAGGTTATTCTTTTTCCTGAAACAAAAGTCCTATAGAGGATCAGAAATGTTTTGGGTGCAATCGTGAGGTCTCATGCTCTAAGAATTAGATTATAACTGTCATCTTTTTTCCTGGTAAATTGTTGTTAAAATTGAAGCAGACACACAGAGGTTTTGGTGTGCTGAAATCAAACTGAACACCGTAATAAAACACACAAAGGGGTGGCGCTTATTTAGCACCTGGAGTACACCAGCCATGAGACTCTATACACATATTTACATAGGAAGTACCACAGACTTCTGCTGTTTTAAAGAATATTTTTATTATTAAAAATAAAAAATATTGGTGCCCCACAACTGCTGGTGGGGGAGTCGTGGCCTAATGGATAGCGAGTCAGACTTGTAACCCGAAGGTCGTGGGTTTGAGTCTCAGGTCCGGCAGGGGTTGTAGGTGGGGAGAGTGAATAACCAGTGCTCTCTTCCACCCTCAATACCATGACTGAGGTGAGACCCTTGAGCAAGGCACCGAATCCCCAACTGCTCCGGGTGTGTGTTCACTACTGTGTGTATGCACTTGAATAGGTTAAATGCAGAGCACAAATTCCGAGTATGGGTCACCATACTTGGCCACACATCACTTCACTTTCACTAAAAATATGATTATGTATTTTTTAATTAAATGTATTAATCTTTTTATTCTTTGAGGATGTTCGCTGACATCCCCGAAGGGAGGTTTTTCCACGTTTAACTAACTTGAGGACAGTTTTGTCCTCAAAGTGTGGAAAAGTAAACCTCACACATATTCGGTCATGTACCCCCTCAGGGTTCTTCATCTGCTCGGTGTCAGGTAATCCTTCTTGTTACACACACACACATGTACACGCACACATTAAATCTCGTGAGTAGCTTGATGATTACACAGCGCAGTGATTCAAAGCTGCCTTCAACAAGAAACTCAGAACAGGAAAACCCCTTATGCTGATAAAAGAGAAACACTGAACGAGAAATCCATTAGTGGATTTTGTATTTGTTTGTTCTTAAAGCGTTTGTGTGTTCCATGTTTATGTTTGAAATAGTTCACCAAAAAATGAAAATCATTTACTCACCCTCCTGTTGTTTCCAGCCTCTGCCTTTCCTTGAAACACAAAAAGTAAATTGCTGAATTTTCGGTCCTGAATGAATGGGGACTGGAACTTTCAAGATTCAAAAAGAAAGCAAATGTGCCATTTAAATTGCTCCATATGACTCATGTGTGATATTCCAAGTCTTCTGAAGTCATACAATAGCTTTTCGGTGAGAAATAGACAAAAATGTAGTTGTTGTTTTTTTTTACTGATAATCTTCTCCAGTGAGGTGTTGTGACTGTATTGAGTCAGTGAGTTGAACTCGAAAATCGAATCACTCTAATTTGTGAATGAATCATTTAAAACTTTTTTGAACTAGATTATAAAGATCTGACTGAAAAGAATTATTGTTTTGGAAATAGCCAATAGCCACTCAAGGAGATCTCGGTTCAAGGTTTGAAATATAATACACATCTTCTCAACAAGTCAAATGGACTGTCACACATTTTGAATCTTGAAAACTTCAGTTCCGCATTTATTGTAATTGCGTGGAAAGCACTGACCAGGTCGTTTTCCAAAATGTCCCCTTTTGTGGTCTATGGAAGAAACAGTCATACGAGTTAGAATGAGGATGAGTACATGATGACAGAATTTTCTTTTTAGGCAAACTAGTCATTTAATCTTGAGTCACGTTAATTAACACGCAAAACCTGAATGCTTAATTAGTCTGTTTGTTCCTGAATGACTAAAGCATTATAATTACCAAACAAAGAGGAAGAAAACAAGAGGACTTCCTTTTATGATTCATAACAATTGCAATCTATGAGACTTCTAAACTGCGACCAGGTGCAAAGTACATCCACATACACGCATACATCCACGAAGAGGTCTTTGTCTTTGTTCTGTGTGAGATTATACAGCTTTCTCTCCCTCGTTCACTCTTGTCGTGAAGTATAAACACACATTTTTCACTCTAGGACAGAGAGAGAGAAAATGAGAGTGCTTTGGAAAAGTAGGTCAGGCAGCAATGCAGTGTATATGTGAGTGTGTTTGAGGGGGGTTGCTTGGTGAAATAAGTTTGGTTATAAGTTTAGGAGAGCGGACTGACTCTGAACACCAAGCCCAGCATGTGAGGGAGCTGAAATTTGGGTCTTTGGGTTCGAAGTATGCAGGAATGCCCTTCGTCACTGGCCTGCCTTCCTGTTGACCCAAACGATATCTGATCCCTCACTTCCTGCAGCCAAATGAGAGAAAGAAAGGGGGACAGAGAAAGAGCAACGAAGAAGTGTGTGTGTGTGTGTGTGTGTGTGTGGTAAGCTCTAAACATGCTCGGTAAGCAGCAGTGAGATTACAGAGTAACTCTGGTCTGTTTCATCCTTTACTCTGCCCATCCTGACTGCCCTCCAAAACTCTGGTATTATTTTAAGAGTTTAGATACACAATACAAGGACACACTCAGACATTCATGCACACAGTGCACTTTTTAACTTCAAAGTGAGGTTTTTCTTTCATCTGAACATGAAACAAAATTAGAGTCAGTGATGTTTGATTTGGGAGTCTTTGTGCATCAGTTGTGTGCATGTGATGTTTTAGTTGGATTCTTGCTACCTGTTTAAATCTGTGATTCCCTTGAGCCATCTGTTTTAGCACAGGAAGTGAATATTGGCCAGAAAACCTGGCACGTACGGTACCATTCAAAAAGTCTGGGGTCAGAAAGATTTTTTCTTTTTGAAAGTAATACTTTTTACAGCAAGAACGCAAAAGTGACCATAAACACTTTCTTCTCATCAAAGAATCTTGAAAAGAAAATCTCAAAAAATTAAGCAGCACAACTGATTTCAACATTGATAATAATAAGAAATGTTTCTTGAGCACCAAATCAGCATATTAGAATGATTTCTGAAGGATCATGTGACACTAAAGAGTAATTGCTTTTGAAAATTCAGTTTTGCCATTACAGAAATAAATAACATTTTAAAATATATTAAAATAGAAAACATTTATTTTAAATTGTAATAATATTTCACAATATTACTGATTTTACTTTTATGAATAAAATAATTGCAGCCTTGGGGAGCATAAGAGACGTCTTTCAAAAACATAAAAAAAATCTTACTGACTTTCTTTTTTCTCTCACTCTTTCTCTGTGGATTTTTTTGTGTAGTCAAATAACACAATGAGTATTGAAATATTTTAAGATTTTTTTTAATTTTTTTTTAGATCTTTTGGTCTGACTTTGCAAAAACTGGATTGGCCAGTTTCCAGTTGGACTGAAGCATTTACATGACATGTTATTGCTGAAATCAAACTTTTCAAGTGCTTGTAAACACATGAAGGTTTTTGTGTCATTTCAAAAGGTACACTTGGAAATCAGTGTGAACATCTAAGCAATAGTTTTGACTAGAGAGAGATAATTATGAATTAAATATGATTAGAGTATTTTTAAACTGCAGTGTGTGAGCATGTGTGTGTTGTGGTCATGAACTTGTCGAGCGGTTGTAATCTTATAATGTTTGCAGATAAACACGAGACACGGTCAAAGCTGCTTAACTCGAAATATGCTTCTGTCAAGGAAACACACACACACACACACACACACACACACACACACACACTCAAGTTCAATGCCTCAACCACCATAGATGCATTCCTGGATGTCCCCAAAGTGAGGTTTTGTAAGGTTTTGCAAACTTCTAGAGGGGCATTTTTGTCCTTCAAGTAAATCCACACATGCTAAAAAAAACAAAAACAATGAACAATTCAAAAGTTTCTTAACATTAATTTCTTAATGTTATCTCGAGAGATGCAACACACATTAACCAAATGTGTGGAGAAATGTGTTTTCATGACTGTCGAGTTGAGTCAGATGTTGGGAAACGGTATCACTGTACATCCTGGTTTACTGCAGAGATGGTGAATTGGATTAGAAGCCCAGAATTCCTGAGATAAACTTGTTTTAGGGAGGAAAACAGCTTCCTGTTTGTGTGGGTTAGAGATGCGCTAACTTCATGGGGCTGACTCTGAGTTTTGAGGTTTTAAATTCATTTGCATTTAGAGTCAATCCAGTACAGAGTTGATTTTTGTAGACAGTAAACACGGACTGTTAATACTCAAAATACTTCATGCGAAATGATCTGTATTGCAGCTACAAGCAGTGTCATGCTGCTTACCAGAAACAATCAGTCATTTTTAAATGTCGGATTCCTTTTATATGAACACAATGTGTAATATAATGGTCCCATTGATAAAATTATCTCCCATTCTTTCTTGTTCGATTTTTCTGTTGTCTTTCTCAGTTTGCCTCTGTTTGTTTTTTACAGCTAGTAAACCAGTGGCAGGTTAGCAGAAGGTCTGCATGTGTGCTTAGGCTGTTAGAAACCATGAAGATGTGCATGTGACAGTAATCAGAGAGAAAATGACTTAAATTTTCCATTTCCTCTACAGACATTTGTCTTTGTCTTAGTTTTTCTGTGGGTACTGTGGCCTTTCAGGTCAGAGTAAACTGTGTTTTTTAAATTAGCCTATTTTTATTAGAATAATCTTTACACTTCCAACTAACTATTTTAAAAACTTAATCTGTCGATTATTTTAATCAGTTAATTGAGGAAAAAGGCTAATTTTATTTTCAGTGTTGCATTAAAATAATTCCAAATTTTGCCAAGTGCTCTTTGTCAAATAATATGCAAATGGAAGGCCATAAAAAATAAAAATAAAAAGATAGTCCTGTCCAAAATTCTTGCCATTAGTTGAGTCAATGTTGCTCAAACAAACTAATATTTTGACACCGTTTCTGGGGAAATCAGTCTAATTATGGTTTAGCTACTTAAGAGTTGTTTCTGCATATTATATTGGGTTAGGAGAAAGTGTTCATTTGTGTGTGTCCAGCTGCGCAGCTG
This sequence comes from Tor tambroides, assembly GCA_021397915.2. Lineage (NCBI taxonomy): Eukaryota > Metazoa > Chordata > Actinopteri > Cypriniformes > Cyprinidae > Tor > Tor tambroides. The sequence goes on along the minus strand of JAFVLL020027069.1, from coordinate 4,565 downwards.
TTCTGTTGCAGTTTAGTCTAATCATTCAGTGTGTGTGTGTGTGTTTGTGTGTGTGTTTCTGCACTTCTAAGCTATAAAGGATTGTTGAGTTATGCCACTGCATGAATAAGTGGTTGAGAGAGAGGATGACAGGTTAGCAATAATGAATTTAAGACTTAAAAATCCTAATTACTGTTTACTCTAATTCTTCAGATTCACAAGGCTTTTCAAATTCCACAGTCTGAATTTAAAACATGCATGTTAAAAGTTGATGTTTGTACTGTGGTCAAACATAATCACTTTGTTGTGTTCATGTTGTATTTGATTTATAGTCTCGGTCTGATGTTTTCCATGTGGAAAAATTAGTGTTAAATTCTACATTTAGTACATTTGAACTAATTTATACATCTACAATACCCATAATGCAGGCAATGGACTGAACACAATGCTGCAGTGTTTGATGCAGTAACGATAGTCTATGTGTGTGTGTGCATGTAAGTAGGGAATGGGGTTAAAGTTCAACTGTGTCTGCTTCAATGGGGCCTCACAGCCAGTCATGCCTGTTCAGATCACCATGTGTTTTTTCCATCAGCATGTACACTTATAGTGTGTGTGTGTGTGGTATATGAGAGAGAGGGAGGAATTTGCTCTAATGAGGTACAGTTATTGGTAATTATACCTTTTTTGACCTAATGAGGAGAGCCTGTCAGAAAAAGATACTGCTCAAAGGCTGATCTGTCATTTTTAGGAGACTTAAAGAAGTTCTTACCTTCATTTAAATTTCACATTTGTCTTCCTTAGGAGAAATAGACGCAAGTTGTTCTAAAATGTGAGACGGAGTAAAAAGTTTCAAGCTGCAAAGTTAATGTAGATAGCATAGCTGAGATCATTTGGTCTTATTTATGAGAAATATTTGAGTTTATATTGAAATCTCTGAAATTTGATTGCAAACTTTGGTACCTAAGAAAATAAGAGCACAGTTTCAGACTTTATTGAGATAAGATGTATCATGAAACTCACATGTGAGACTAAAACTGGAGATCTAGAATTACAAATACCAAGATGTCAAGATCTAGAATTACAAATACCACATAGTTTTAACACAACAGTTGTTTGTGTTTTATTGTTGTTGCTAATTGTTAGTGATTTTTCTGTGCCACAGGATGTTCTCAAACAGATCCTTGAACAGTTTATCATTTCATTTCAAGATCCACAATTACATCCAACGTGTGGTTTAGCAAACAGTTGTTTGTGTTTCTGCTATTGTTCAGTATGTTGCTAACTAGTGTTTGTGTGTTTGACAGGGTTGTCGTGTGTGGCTCTGGGTGGAGGATCATTATGTCCCCAGTACTGTGGACTCGTGCTCTGGTGGAGTGGTGGTCTTTAACACCGACTATGGACAGGTAAGTGGGGGTGGCCGTGTATGCATTACACAAGAACAGTGGCTTAACATCTGCTCTGTGGACCTCAGATCAAAACGCACTGCTGAACAGGTGTCATGCTCTCATTTTACACAAACACACACTTCTCTGTGTACCCGCCTGTTTGGAAGAGACCAACAGGCTGGTTGTTGTCATGGAGCCAGGCACCAGGTACACAGAGATGACCAGAAACTCAGTCTCAGTTAAGCCTGTTTCTCAACTATCTGTGTTTGTGTTTTAATTCATGTTTCTTGAGTCTGTTTCTCATCTTCTCGCATGTATATTCAAACACACGCAACTTGCTCGTGTCTCTGGCTTCTGTTTCTGGTCTACAGTACAATCAGCGGACCGTCTGTTACCTCCAAACTGAGATCAGGATCCGTACAGTTTATTAAAGCAATAAAACACCTTCTGTTTAGTCTGTGCATTTCAGTGTTTTTAAGCATTGGTTCCAGTTGTATTGTTTTAATAAAAAAGTATTTAAAAAATCACGTTTATTATTAACAATAACTTTATTGTGATGATGTTCAGTCAGCTAGACATTATCAGGAAAAATAAAACAAATAAATGACCAAATAAATAAAATAAATGCACATTAAATTTCAAATATTCTGCTGAAACAAAACAAAGTCTGAGAGGTTTTGCTGGTCTTAACTGATTTAAAAAATTTCCCAGTCTGAACAAACTGGTTCTCAGCTGGTTTAGCTCATCCACAAGCTGGTCTTCCAGGTCTGACCTTTTTAAAGATGCCTAAAACCAGCAAACAGACCATCTGAGACCAACAAACCATTTTAGGCTGGTTTAAGCTGGGGTTTTTTAGCAGGGAATTTGAAGAGAGAAGATATGACAGTCTTGAAACTAGTACAGCTGTGTATTAAATTGGTTGCCTGGGATAACAGAAAATTATTAGTTTTAGAGGTCTATGTATAAAAGATTCTGCCAAAAATCTTTGCATTGATATAGAATTCAGTTCATGTGCCATCATGGATGTATGCATTGCATAAATCGGTTCTTTTACAATGCTTTTAAATGTGGGTCATCCAATCAGATTTTAGAGTGGTAACACATAATATCCTTTTTCTTTATATATTGTTCTCTTTTTTTGTTTCTCTTGTGACCATTACACAAATGAAAACAAATACTGAGAACAAAAGATAAACACTGTTAATATGTGTTGCAAATGTGTGTTTTGTTCAGGTGTACACCTACAAACAGAACGCTGTGAGCAGGCAGAGGGCTTACCAAATGCACAGCAGCAGTATCAATGGGGTCGAGGACATGGCAACCCTACAGGACCTGCACGATGGGGCCATTCTACATAACCTGCAGCTCCGCTACACACAGAAGAGAATATATGTGAGCAAACACACAGCAAAATCACCCACACACACTCAATATAGCATTGTTTGTTATTCATCAAGCACGCATTTTTACAAATGAATGTGTGTACGAGTGTGTGAATGTTTCAGCTGTGGTGAAAGACGCAGTTGTCAAGGATACAGGGTTGTTGTGCAGGTGGCTGGATGGCTTTCCGTTCTTTAATGTGTCAAAGTAAAATATATTTGCTTAATTAACACGTCTCTCTCCCTTTCGCTCTTTCTTTATACTGCCTCTTTGAGCCTTTCCTCACAACAGTGTACTGTGTTCTTCTTTGGGGCTGGTTCAACTGTGTTAGGTGTGTGTGTGTGTGCACTGTCGGGATGTGGTCTGTGCCAAAAGCAGTTAGTCCAGTTCCAGATTTCCAGACTGACTCTAAGGAACAGAGTTAACATGCTACTGCTGACTCTCTGAACAACATCACCACTCTGTCCAACAAGTCTTTATTTCCAAGCATCTGCATCAAGTCCAATTAATACATAGTGATTGTTTGTGTGTGCATGTAGGGGGACTTAACATCTGTTTTCACTGCTCTGTAGTTGTATTTAAAGGGGTAGTTCACCCAAAAATTTGTCATCATTTTCTCACCCTCTTGTCATTTCAAGCCTGTTGTACTTTCTTTCTTCTATGGATCAAAAATGAATAAATATCTTGAATATTGAATATCCTGGTTGCTCTTTTCAATATAATGAAAGTGAATAAGGTCTGGGGCTGTCATGCTTCAAAAAGGACACAAATGCACCATAAAAGTATCGCAAAATATTGCAGAACTAGATCAGTGATTCATTGAAAACATCTGATTCAAAAGAATGATTTGTTCACAAATCGAACATGACTTGTTCTCTCATGAATGTGCCAAGAAGAGCTAGAACGGATGTTAGGACTTTCAGTGAAAAATGACATTTTTCAGTCTGTTCCCCACACAGCGGTATTGTATGATTTCATACGACTTTATAGCACATGAGACTATTTTAATACCTTTATGGTTCTTATTTGTCACTGTATAGCGCTTGACAGCCCAAGCCTTCATTTACTTTCATTATTTTCAAAATAGTGGCAATGTCAGGATTTTCCAAAATGTATATTTTATGTTCCACAGAAGAAAAAAAAAACATTTGGGTTTAATACAACATTAGGTTGAGTAAATAATGTGTGAAATTTTAATTTTGTAGTGAACTGTTCCTTGATATTTCAAACATTTTCAATACACTGATTTTACAATATGAATTTGACACACTATATGTTAATTTTCATTTTTGGGTGAACTATCCCTTTAATATCTTGTCATTGATTTGTAAAGATATTTTATTTGTCAGACATTGTTGAAAATAAGGTACAGTCATTAACTGGTATTTTTCATTTTTCACACAACCTAATAATAACAATAGTAATGATAATAATTATAAAAACCCTTACATCTCAATGTACAGAAAGTTTTTTGCTCTGTCATTGAGAATTATAACATTTTCTCTGTCTGTCATGTAATCATATGCCATGTGATTGGATCAGTTTGAGTGTGAGATAACCAGTCACCTATGAGAGTGAGTGTGGTCTGCAGGTATGCGATGGTTATCACAATAACGTCAGAGTTACTCACTTGTCATGAGAAAATACACACCTCCTGTTTCGACATGACTGAAACCTTTTCCCACACATTATGGGTTGAGAAAAGGGCTAAAACAACTAAATGATGCTTTAAAGGGGACCTATTATGCTCCTTTTTACAAGATGTAAAATAAGTCTCTGATGTCCCCAGAGTGTGTATGTGAAGTTTTAGCTCAAAATACC
>JAFVLL020027067.1:0-16103 GCA_021397915.2 Tor tambroides | reverse complement strand
CCTCATTGTTTCCGTTTCCTTTATAAGCATTCTGTTGAGTTCCTGTCCTTGTCAAGTCTTAAAGTTTCGTTAATGTTCTTTATGTAGTTTTTGCTCTTGTTTCTATTATTAAAGTACCAGTTTTTGTATGCCGCGATCTCCTGTCCATCCTTTGGAGACATTACCGTGACACATATACTATGTAAACAAAAACTTTTATTTTGGATGTGATTAATCGCCATTAATTGTTTGACAGCACTAGTGATTTCAAATATCAATAGCATTTCTCAGAAATTGCTTACTGTACTATATCTTTAAAGGTAGGGTAGGTGATTTCAGAGAGGGTAGCAATAGCAAGCTAGCTTTGAAGCATAAGATCCCACCCTCCCTGCAAATCGCTCTCTAAAGCCACATGGATGAATGGATTGACAGCCTATTGGCTAATCTTCAACATGTTTTACACTAAACAATACTTTTGCATTGAATTATTTTTAGAGTTTACCACGAAAAAATGCCGTTTTATAAGAGAAGTCAATGACTTTTTGTGACAGGTGGGATTCATTTTACTGCACTTCTCATTCATTCCTATGATATCTGTAAACGGCAACTGAGTGTTGTACAACTCTGACTGAAATTAAATGACGTCAAGGCTGTAATGTGATTGGTTATTAAGGCACACATGATCCAAGTTAGCTGTTAAGCTTTCTCCAATAGTAAGTAATACAGACACTCTCGTCTCCCAAACTCTGGCCTGTTGTAGTCCTTGGACCGAGGGATATGATTGGACAAACATTTCATGGTCCTATACCTTCCACAGACTAAATAAAAACATTTAGATCACATCACGTAGTGATTGCTATCGGTATTTGCAGAGACTTTCAACTAGCATAGCAAAAAATGTTTCTGAACCAAATCCCCTACCCTGCCTTTAATTGAATGTTCTACTGGCAAGTTCTTCTACCAATCTACTAGCAATTTCTGAGTGAAAATTGTAAGTAAATATATAAATAGTTCAATTTTTTAAGCATTATTATTGGTAAACTGAGACATTACATTATAATTTTACACACTGAACCTATCTGAGCTTTCAAATGGTTCCAGTGATGTGTGGCTTCTACACTGACTTTTATCGAGACGAAACACAGAAAACAGACGAACGGAAATAGTGGGTGATCACAGCCGCTCCAACTGGTTGTTTAAGAAACCAACTTGTGGATAGCATTACAGCGCTAATCAGAGACATGGTGAAACTATTCTAAAACAGGAACAGGCATGCTTTGGGAAGAGTGGGAAAGTTCTGTCAGTGGTTTTGTCCACATGTTATGGTTCAGTCCAGTCTCAGATGAAAGTCAGTGGAGGTTTATAAACTGTGGAGCACATCAGTTTCACGTGGATCACTTGCTATTTCTGCTGCAATTAAATGTTTTTACTTTTTGTTGTTTCCTCTTAGAGGCTTGCTTTTGATTGGCTCATTGTCATCCAACCGGGGCATCCATCCATTGCGTGTTTAAAAGTTTCATTAACATATCTAACTTGAAAGCCGATCTGATCCATCTCCTGTGTTTCCAACGCGTGAGGGCGTATGGAGGCGGCTTGTCACGCAGCGTGTCGCCCACCTCAGACAGTCAACAGACTGAGTAAAAAAGGGGCGGCGATGCGTTTCCCCTGGATCTTCACGCTGGTGTGTTGATGATGATCTGTTATGTAAGCTACCTTCATGTCATTGTGCTTCCTGTCAGCTAGAGTTCTACCCTCATTCTTTCACCCGGGCTTCTCAAAGCGTTGATCAGTGGCTTGTAATATTTCACCCTCTGAAATAAAATTCAAAAAAAGAACGGCAGGAATGTCTCAGAAGAATTCAAGGCATGCAGGCAGCACTAGACTCTTTGAGTGGAATGAATGAATTCATCACAAAATGAAAAAGCCACAGTTTTTTTGAGAGCGCATCCTCTCAAAAATAACCACACTCCAGCGAAATACAAATTGATTTATTCTGCACATTATAATCATTTTTCGCTCATCCAGACCACTGAGGGTTTGGACTTGAAAGCCTCTCGAGGAAGCTCTTGCAGAAAGTGTCTTTGTGTTTCGTCAGATGGCCGCAGACACTCCTTTTTATGTAGCTGTAATGTCTTTGGACGTATCATGTCCCCTCAAAATGGAATAAGCTTTACAAGTCTGACAGGTTTTCGTTTTGTGATGGGTGTGTCATATGGCAGCAGGCGTTCGGGAAACACAATGCTGTCTTTCTTCATCTACATGACCACAAGAATTTTATATCAGGCCTCACTGGGCCTCTCAGTTTAACTAAACCACAGTCAGTTTGCATATTGGCTGGGTCTGCTTTAGGAAAACACTCATCTTAGGTGGCGAGAACAAACTGTATTCTGTGATGCCATCAGTTGTTTATGTTTCATGGAATAAGCAGTATACATGCAGCAGCTGACAGAATAACTTTATTAAGTAAAAAAAAAAAAATGGCTCTGGTAGTGAAAAAATGAATTATATAAAGTTTGAATTTTTAGTTAGAATTATTAGTTTTTGTTGGCCAAACAATGGTTTGAAATTTCTGTGTTACCTTTTACAACTTTGATGTTTCATTGCTGTTTTGTTTCATAATTCATTCATTGCTTCACTGCTTGAATTTTGCTGTTAAAGCATATTTAGTTTATTTGATGCCATTGTGACAACTTTACCCACACAATATAAATATGTTCAATGACATATTTACACATATTACTGTATAATAGTTTGTTTTTTAAACCAAAATGTAAAAACATGTGCTTGAATAGGAATGTATATAATCATAATAAGTATATAATTATATAATATTTCATTTGTTTATAGATACAGCAAAACATTATTATTATTATTATTATGCTTTCTATTTTTGATATATTGGAAATCTTATTGCAATTTAAAATAACTGTTTTCTGTTTTAATATATTTTAAAATTGAATTTATTCTTTGAATGCAATGCTGAATTTTTAGCACAATTACTCCAGTCATCAGTGTAAACAAATCATTCTAATATGCTGATTTGCTGGTCAAGAATCATATTTTATTATTATCAGTTATTATCTTTGAAAAGTTCAAAAGAACAGCATCTATTTGAAATAGAAATCTTTTGAAACACTGTCTGTCTTAACTCTCATTTTTGATCAATTTAATGTGTCCTTGCTAAATAAAACATTCATTTCTTTAAAAAAAAATACTCAAAAACTTAAACTTGCATGCATATGAATTTCACACATTTATTATATGTATTAAAAAAGTGGAAATAGTCAGAATACAAGGCTGTCTGTCTTAGAATGCTGTAATTACAGCATTTACCAGCAGGAGATACCTGCATGCTAGTCAGCCAAACCTTGACCTCTTAAGCCCGAGACACACTGCACGATTTTCGGCTGTCCCAGACAAAAGATTGGCATCATGAAACAATCATGGCTAGTCTTTCGTCTGGGACAGCCGAAAATCGTGCAGTGTGTTTTCGGGCTTCAGGTGCAAGAGAAAAGTTCCAGAAAACAGTTTAAGCCTAAAGCTGCCCGATCCTGTTCTTGGAGAGCTGCCTTTCTGCAGTATTCAGTTCCAGTCCTGTTCCAACACACCTGCCTGTAATTATCAAGTGTTCCTGAAGATCTTAATTAGCTGGTTCAGGTGTTTTTGATTACGGGAGGAGCTGAACTTTGCAGGAAGGTAGATCTGGGCAACCCTGGCATAAAGCCTTCCAAACAGCTGCAAAGAGGAATTCAATGTGAAATGGCTCGGTATGGTTCATAACATATTTATTTAGCGACAGCTTTTTCCAAATAATATCATTAAATGAAATTACTACACTATTCTTGTTTGCTTAGTTGACCGTGGGTCCGCTGCATATGGCTCTCATTGAACTTCCACTGCAGGGTCAATCACACTTGGCAGTCATAAGCAAGTGCCCTTGATTTCTGAACTTTGTTGCAAGTGTAAATTGTTTTGTCAGCAGTGCCGTGAGACTGTAATTGCACTGTATTTCTGGACTAACAACCCAGGAAGCAATTAGTAATTGTTTGTTTTGATTTTTTTTTTTTATGTTTTGAGTGTTCATGCATAACACTCCAGACATGAGTTGAGAGCCCGTGGTAAGACAGCATGGCCTTATCTCAGTGGGATCCACTCGACAGGGGGTCTGCTCATACTTGAACAGCTAATACCATGTGACATTTCTGCGTCTACTGCAATTTGCAAGATTTTTCCCAGGAAAACCGGAAATTAGGTTCACATTTTTTAGCTGAATATCAGGATGTTGCTAATAAACTCCAACTGCTGGCTGTGTATTTAATACAATCTTGTAATGCATTCAAGTCATTTGTTTGGGATTTTTAAAGCTTTTTAAAATGTAATCAGGTAGTCCGTCTTATATAGACAAGCTTGGCCAATCAGATTTGAGAACCAGAACTAATTGTTGTACTGTACAGTTTTTTTTTTTGTTTGTTTTTTTTTGTTGTTTTTTTTTACTGTGTACATTTTGCTGAAAAGCCTGTTTAATCCCACTGTGACTATAAATGTGTGACTGTATAATAGCTTTTTTGATGATAAGACTTACTATATGTGCTTGTATAGAAATAACATAATTATATAATATTCACTGGAGTAAAAAACGTGACAACTAGCCTTGGTCTCCTTTGTTGTACTGAGAAACGCAAATGACCCCCTCTATCATGATTGTATTTGCTCTCATATAGCTGCTCATGGGTAATTCTGTTTACCATTCATCTCTATGGGATCCTCGTTCATATTAAGCTATATTATATCATATCTCCCCGGTTTAACGCGAGGTGTAACAAATGAGTCACGGCTGTACCTTGCAGGTCCACGGACGACCATAACATCCATAATTCCTATTATGGTTCATATTGCTGACCGTACAGAGACGCGGGAGTGCCGTCTGGTGATTAATGACCCTGCCAATAACGAGAACCTGACTGGAAGGAGACCATAGCCGCTCACAGCCATCATTCTGGAGACTCTTTGCGCGTGTGTAGCCGGTGGGAGGAGCCGCTTTCCTGCGATTGTCTGTCTGCGCTCGCGCCGCGCGCATTCCTCTAAAGTTGCGTTCTCGAGACATACTGCGTCGCGGAGGATTGCGCGTCGAGACACTCACACTTGTTTCTGACATCAAGATTTCTTTTGGTTCCCGTTTTGGTTCCTTTCAAGATGACAGAAGAAAAGAATGTTCGACATTTAAAGCTGGTATGTGAGTATGTGGTCTCATATCACGCTGTGCTGTAGTTAGTTGCGCTTTGGACAGGATTTAAACTGAGGAACAGTTCGACTGCCAGAATAAAGGTAGTTTAATGCATCCTGAAGTAACCTAAAAGCGGAGAAGTTTTAATAATTCCGTAAACCAGGGCTGTGCTGCAAAACCTACTGAGCTGCTTACCTAGACAGTGTTTTGGAGCATCGTAAGCGCTGGAAAATGCTGTCTAGGTAGTGGACTCGCTAGATATTGAGAAACAGCGCAGTAGAGTCGGTGTGTTTTACTTCTTAACCTGGCTGTTCTCTTTTGTTTCGACGCTATTATTGGATGTGTCTGGATGAACGTCCGTTTGGAGATGCTGACTAACACTGTCATTTTAGCTGCGATCAGCAGTGATGTTCTCCTGTAGACAGAGATAAATGGATGATTAGTGTATATACCCTATTCTCATAATCTGAACATTTGGGGGATTTGCGCGTATCGCTACCATAGCGACAATACATACATGCATTATATCACTGAAACACTGAGCGTTTCATTTATTATGAACTTAACATTAAAAGTAAGGAAAATAATACAATGGCTTTTAAGTAATCTTGTCTTTCACTTGCAGATTAAGATCACATTGGAAAGATTCTATTTTTATTTATTTATTTTTTATTTTATTTTTTTTTTCATTCATTTGGAACAGTTTTTAAGAGCAGTGGTTCTTAACTTGGAGTCCGGGGCCCACTAGGGGTCCTCAGTAAACCTTCAAGGGGCCACAAAATGTAAAATATTTTAAAATAAATGATATTGCAATAATAAAAAGAAAAACACACAAATGCTATTTGCATCTGATTTCTTCAGAGAAAGATAAGTTTAACATGCACTAGCTAGTTCTCAATTTAAAAATTGTTAGCGGATGTAAAACATTTTGTATTGATTTATTTTTATTTATTTTTTTTTTTCTCTTCAGTGATATTTACTCATTATATTTCCTTTAAAAATAGGTTAAAAGCTACTTGAGCAGAGTGAGAAGTGTGTTTAAAGATCATGGTAATTGTAACCAGCTGTTGTGCGTACATTTTAATAAAATTAATTGAATAAGTTCTATGGGAAAAAAGCCTGCTGTAAACAAGTTGAGAACATGTTTTCACTCTAAAAGAATGTAGTAGTTGTAGAAAGGTAGTAGTTGTAGTGTGTTGTTTTTAGTAGCATTACTCACTAACGTTTGTGATCGTAGGAACTTCTTTTTCGAATCAGAGCATAAATCCATCAACAGCAGTTTTGATCTCAGGACTCCAGTTTAATTGTTTTCATACCTCAGCTGTTTTTGATTTGTAAGTGATTGTTTACACTTTGTTTTACGACATAAAGTCTATTGTAAGTGCGGGTTTTTGTTGAGCATTCATCAAAGGCATTCATCAGAGTCCCTAAACAGAAAGCAGGTATTTGGGGGTTTGATTGTTCCGCTGGCATGCAGAACACCCTGTAGGCAGACCCTGAGTTGAAGGTCATTATAATGTCATTTAGCAGCTGTCAATTTGAAAAGATTATGTGGCAGATTGATCTGATTTGTTGAAAGAGCACTACTGTTGGCTAACATAACTTACACGCTAAACTATTTCACATTTATGACTAGAAATTCCTAAAAGTGATCTAGTGGCATGTACACCATGGCTGTCAGTCCCTTCATGTTCTTTCATACAGGCTTAGATTACTGCCAGCTAAAATAGGGATGGTTAGCTCTTAAAAAAACATGACTTTTATTCCACTGCGACTCTCTGAGCAAAACAAACTGAGTGTACACTTGTTTTGAAGGCACCTCTTTTTTACGCTCCTGTGGCTCATGACATGACACGTTCTCTCAGCTGAATTACACATGAATAACAGTGTAATTAGATGATACGAGGTACTGGGTAACAGAAGGCTGAAATGGGCTGAACCGTGCTTCTTTTTTGCCCTCGCCATTGTTTTTGTCTCTAGGGCATGAACAAAAGTATGATGGACTATTGTGTGGTCAAAGGGCAACCACAAAATGCCATTTTGTTATTTAATTCTATAATTGTAATTGCGCCTACTGGAAAAAATACTTCACTCTAAACCCGAAAAAGTAAATTGAATGCCTTTTTAGCTGGAAGCACTGTTGTTTTAATTGATCCATTTGTGGTTAAATTGCAGCAGCATGCAAGCCTAACAAAATGCGAAATGTATTAAAAAGGTTTTGCTTTTTATATATATATATATATATATATATATATATATATATAAATCTTGATGAAACCATCATTGAACAAACAGACATTGTCAACTTGATTTAAAATGTTAGTAAAATGCAGTGAAAATCACCATGACAAGGAAGAACAGTGTTTAGGGATTTATGTGCACTAATTTACTATATAACCAGCAATATTTATATATATATATTATCAAAAGTTTAGTGTTTTTGAAAGATGTATATGCTCACCAAGGCTGCATATATTTAATTAAAAATACAGTTAAAAGAGTAATATATTGAAATATTATTACAATTTAAAATAACTGTTTTGTTTTTGAATAGATTTTAAAATGTAATTAATTTATATTATTATATTATATAGCATCATTACTAGGGTTGTTCCGATTCCGATACTAGTATTGGAAATTCCACCGATACCACACAAAATTCTGGCATCGGTATCAGCAAGTACTTGAACCCAGGTACTGATCCGATACCATTTTCTTAAACAAGACCTATAGTTATGCCTGCTAGCTTTGCTTAATGCTGCAAATCGGAAATAAATTCTTCTTCGCTGCTCAGAATGCAAACACAGGAAGTTGTGCTGTGTTGCCACAAGCAACCACTATTTAGAGCAGCGAAGAAGAAATACAAACTTGCTAGCAGTATGTCCGCGGTTTGGCGGTATTCAGACTGGAACAACCAGCCAGTAAAACGGCGACATATCTCATATGCCATGCTGCAATTTCGAGGGGTGGCAGAAGTATTAACAACTTTAACACGAGTAACTTAATAAAGCATTTGAAGACGCGTCACCCCGAAGAACACGATGTAGACTAACCATGTTCCGGACACTTTTCGCTATTCACCGTACGCCAGCGACCACTCCTCGACCTCCGTTGTTGAGAGACAGACAAGCATGTTTGTGTGATCATTCCCTGGGGGAATACCCATTATACAGTCCACACTTTGATTGATGTCTTTAGGACCAATAGTTTTTGAGAAAAGTGGGGAAAAGTACCTCCTCCGCCAGTGTACGAAAAATGATAAGGCTTGTTCCATACAGGCTTATAACGGTGTTCCGTACAGCGCGCATAACTTGATTTCATCGGCGAAAATGGACATTTAACTGATCAACTGTGAGCTGTTTATTTATTTTAAATGAAGAAAATATCATTTAAATTAATAAGAAAGATGAGTACCTTTTTATTTGGTTAAAATGTAAGTTAATTGCTGCTTTAATAAGCTAAAGGATTGATTCATATCATTCCATATTGTAAAACTAAAATACTTTTTTCAGTTTACAGTGTTAGATTTGTGGCTGCATTTGAAGTTCTTTTTCAACTTCAAGTTTTTTGAAGTTCATTTTGTCAAATGTATGTCAGATAATAAAAATACTTCAGTTCACTGTATGTATTTGTTCATGTTTTATTAAGGGATAAATCTGAAGCGCACCATAAAATAATCCTATCAATTCATACAGGGCTAGTAGTACATACAGCTGTATATACAGATACACAACCAGGTATCGGATCAGTACTCGGTATCGGCCGATACCCTGAGCCTAGGTATCAGAATCGGTATCGGGAAGGGAAAAAGAGTATCAGAACATCTCTAATCATTACTCCAGTCTTCAGTGTCACATGATCCTTCAAAATCATTCTAATATGAAAGAAACATTTATTATCATCAATGTTGAAAAAGGAAACTGTGATATACTTTTTAATGTTTCTTCGAAATTAATTTATCATAAAAATCCTCTATATCAGAATGCATGTAGCTACTGTCACTTTTGATCAATTAAATGCGTCCTTGCTGAATAAAGTTAATTTCTTGTATATAAGCCTAAGTGTTCTGACTATACATATCGTCCAGCCCTATTTATAACCATATAGTATGATACATGTGCATTGTTACTATGCACTATACACTTTGTTGCTATGCTTAAAATGCATTGCAATTCCTGAATCAGGAATGTGTCAGTTTAACCTCCCTTCACTGGAAGCAGGCAGGTGTGGCTGTATTTTAACAGTTTGCATTGTTGTCAGCATTCCATGAACTCTGTTAGAACCACTGTAAACAGAAACAATAACTTTTTCACAACATTTAGAGCTTGCACCCTTCCTGTCGATAATAGTAGGTGATATTTTTAGCCTACTGTACATGCAACCTTTTTGTCCAATACTGTAGATGTTTATGCTTCTTCATCTCTCACCCCTTTATTTGTCCCTGATGATGAAATTATCTTTTGCATTCATTGTGGTCAGCTATACAGAGTTTCCTCCACCTCTATTCAGCCGCTGCTGATTCTTCACGGCAAAAGAAATTATATTTCACCTGCTTCGCTTGCAGGCTGAATTGAATGAGAGGAGATAAAAATGTGTTGCACAAAACTTGGACAACAAATCTTTTTTAGATTGTCTTCGCCGACTGCATTCGAAAACAAACACACAAGCAGTGTCGTTTGATAATACATTAACTATATTATGGGAATTATCAGAGCAGCAGTAGGAAACACTACAGCTACATCATATGGCCTCAAATTCAGCTCGCATAGAGCTCTGTTGAGAGCCTCTAGAGGGGCCGGCTGGGGACTGCGTCTGGATTGGACTGGCTCTGAGAGAAGCGTGAAGGGTACATTTTGCACAGTCCCTAGCAGACGCCGCGTTGATCGCGTCTGCTCACGGAGGGGACGCGTAAATCTCAGTGCTTTGTGGTGTAAGGTCGTTGTGTACCTAATGAAGGCATTGCATATTGATCACATGCTCCCAGTCACATGTTTTATTCAGGGCGTGATGATCCTGTTTAAATCCTTGGTTATTTCTCAATGCTATACTGTGTATTCATGAGGCACGTGGGTATTAGGATGGTCCTGATATGTACCCATTGTTTGTTTGTGTGATTCAGAGTCAGCTCAAGCACACCGCATTAAGACTATGTCATATATAATAAATGAGTATCAACACAACAATCTGCTGATTAATTTGAGCTGCAGACATACGGCAAAACAAGCAGGTTTTGGACAGACTAGCTCTTGTACTTTCATAAACAAGTCTCATATTTTAGAAGTAGGGCTTGGCAAAATAGGTGCCTTCTGGTGATATGTATTTGCTCTAAAATGGCTTATGAAAGTAGAAAAAAATTGTAGCGCTCCAACAGGAAAAAAGTCCTGATACTGCTGGGCCTTGTACTACAGGTGCGTAGAGCCAATGGTATATTGAAGAATATACAAAAGGGTGGCTAGCCGCACACTGATCCACTCAAGACTAAAAAAGTCTACAAAAACATTTTTTATTTCATAAATTGCGTTGTGCAAAAAGTGCAAAGTGCATTAAAAACAAATAGACACCAGCAAGCAAACGTTTCAGCACATTGCTATCTTCAGTGCTCTAAAATGGCTTGAAAATGGTTGCTGTTATTGAGTAATTTCAAAAAAAAAAAATCTTGCACGATATAAAACATTCCAGTTCAAGTAAATCGTTTTCTACAATGTTTTGTTCTGAATGGACATACAGTATTGAGAATTATATTTAAAATTATACTTGATTAGTTTTACATTACCATACAAAAGTTCAAGGTCAGTTTTTTTTCTGAACATAAATGAAAAAGATTATTCAGCAAGTGCACATTTATTCACATTTATAATGTTACAAAACTTTTACATTTCAAGTAAATGTTGTCCTTTTGAACTTTCTATACATCAAAGAATCCTTAAATTAAAAATGTATTACAGTTTCCACAAAAAATATTATTGCAGTCCACATATTAGAGTGATTTCTGAAGGATCATGTGACACGAAATACTGGAGCAATGGCTGCTGAAAATTCAGCCTTGCATCACAGGAATAAATTACATTTTAAAATATATTTAGAAAACAGTTGTTTTAAAATTTATAAATGCAGCCTTGGTGAATAAAAGAGACTTCAAAAACATCTTACTGACCCCAAACTTCAACACAGTAGTTTATATCCTGATATTTTTTATGGTTTTTAATACAAAGAACATTATACTGTATTATACACACAGTAAACACAATCAAGAGAAACAATACATCACTTGCTTGAAAGGTAATTGTTGATTCTTATGCACAGCAGAAAAAAGGACACTGCTTTACATGACAACAGCAGATCCTCAATCAGTTTTTTTTTTGTAGTTGTTTTCAGGACCATAATTTGCATTTTTAGACTCCATCCAATTAGCATAACTACACTACTTCCGCTGTATGGTTCCAATTGGAGACTTGTGAACTAAACCAAGTCTAAGATTGAGTCTTCCCGTAAAAACAGCCAATGTGTTGGTGGCAATAGTCTCGTGGTTAGTGCGCCGACATGCAGCGCTACTGCGCTCACATTGACCCGAGTTCGATTTCCGATTCCGCGGTCCTTTGCCGATCCTGCTCCCCTTTCGCTACCCAATGTTTTCCTGTCAGCTCTCCACTGTCCAGTCCCAATAAAGGCATAAAAAGCCCATAAATATAACTCGGAAAAAAAAAAAAAGCCAATGTGATGGTGTCGCTCTTCCTCATCGCTGCGCACCTCTGAGCTACACCGGATGCTTTCACTTTGCCTCTGGTCCTGGGACTTCTCTGTACTGCCTCTAACTTTCAGCTTGTGTATGTCACATTTCTGAGTGTATCCTGAAAAAATAATGAGGCTTAATTGGATTTTCTGCCCATGTTGATCTCCATCCTGCCATTCCCAGAGAGGAGCGCTGAGCTGCGAGACGCTGGAAGTGAGATAGGCGGTTGACTCTCACAGGACCGCTGACCCTGGGGGCGGGTGCTCATGTGCAGGCTGTTCCACTGCAGCTTTGCCACTTCCTCCAGCAAACAGCAGCTCAGCAGGAAATGGGCTCTGGTCTGTTCAGTGCCAGACAAGTCTCTGTAGAGACTCAAACCACTAGCACATCCATTTCAAATCATGGGATTGTAAGTGCTCCGGGAAGGTTTAGACAATCTGAAAAGCTGTTATAATTAGTAGTGACAGTCTGAATTTGTGGACTTTATTACAATTTCAGTGCTCATTTTAAGGAAAACCCCTGAAATCCATTTAAACTTGGCCTTTGGGACTAGTCATCATTTAT
This sequence comes from Tor tambroides, assembly GCA_021397915.2. Lineage (NCBI taxonomy): Eukaryota > Metazoa > Chordata > Actinopteri > Cypriniformes > Cyprinidae > Tor > Tor tambroides. The sequence goes on along the minus strand of JAFVLL020027067.1, from coordinate 3,606 downwards.
GTTGTTAGATTATGTGAAATTCGATGCATCGGCAACATAAACGATTAGATGTTCAGTTTGCCAGATGTTTTCTGTCAAGGTTTCTGCAAGCCTTAAAAAGTCTTAATTTGCTTTTCTACAAAATCAGAGAAGAAAGTCTTAAATTCATAGTCATAGTTTTATGCATTGTAAATAAAAAAAGAATATTTTCACCAATGTTTTTGTCTTGTTTTCCAGTATACATGTCTAAATATTCTTAAGTCAAGATACATTCACTTAAGATGTAAAATGAACATGTATGAAGTCTGGTTTTCTGAGAAGTTGAACAAAATTAAAGTGAGTTTATGCTTAAAATAAGAATATCTGTTAATGAGGTATGAAAACTTGTTTTCTATTTTAATAGTTTTTTTTTTTGAGCCCATGCACTGGAAAATATATGTTTAATCATAAACTCGCTTAATTTTTATTAATTTGTCAGAAAATAAAACTTACATCAATTTGTTTCTCAATATATTTTGATTTAAAAACTTTAGACATTTGCACTGGGAAACAAGACAAAAATACTGAGGAACAACAACATCTTTTTTGCAGTGTGATCAGAAGCTACAGGAAAGAAAAAAAAAAGAAGATTGAAAAAAAATGGTTGGAAATTGTATTTTCAAACTTTGAAGAGTTGCTAATACAACTCATTGTGTACTTGCTAGACATTTACATTTAGAGAACATATTGATGTATTTTTCCCTTCAATTTATTCCTTAAATTTTCTTTCATTTGTCTTAAAGGGATAGTTCACCCAAAAATGAAAATTCTGTCATTTACTCACCCTCATGTTGTTCCAAACCTAGATGAGTTTCTTTCTTCTGTTGAATGCAAAAGTAGATATTTTGAAGAGTGTTGGTAACCAGAAATTTGCTGGTAGCCATTGACTTCTATAGTATTTTCCCCCTACTATGTAAGTCAGTGGCTACCAGCAACTGTTTGGTTAACAACATTCTTCAAAGTAACTTTTTTTGTGTTAAACACAAGAAAGAATTGGTAAATGAAAGAATTTTCATGTTGGGTGAACTATCCCTTTAAAAAGGCTTTAAATTTACCTTCATAAAACCTGTAAAAACCCTGTCTGTGTTGTTTGACACCCAGATATATATTGTATACACTATACAGCTGTGAGCACGTCTGAATGACCCGCATCTGCTCCGCCTCTGTGCTGGTGGAGGCAGAGGTGAGCATATGGGACTAATCGGCTGTGCTGCCGTGGAGGTGGAGGCAGGCGAGAGGTCAGGAGTTTCCTGCGGCAGCTGAGGGAGGCTCCCGCTGTGGCTGTTAAGAGCCAGCTGCCGTACCCGTACATATGCATGTGTCTGCCTGCATCCTGTGATCTCACCTGGCACGGTGGTCAGGCAGTGGCGTCATCCACCCTCACCCCAGAACCTCGTCCTCCAGGGCCGGTAAAGCACAGACAGGGTGGAGCGCGGCTTAGCATTATGATTATAGACACAAAGTGTGCATTTCAACTCTAGCAGACACATAAGTGCACCTTTTATAGTGTATAAATATAAGCATTGTCACAGTATTACTTTGATCCTGGAAGAATATATGAGGTGTTTCCTATGCTAATACTGAATCTACAGTGCAGCAAAGAGATATTTTTGCATTGTGAGCTGAATGTGATAAAAAAGATGTTCTACAAAGAAAATAAATAGACAGCATATCTTTCTTTGAGTTGTCACCATTGGCTGCACACAAAAATAAAGTGATTCACAAACTAATGGCTCTTTTGAGCTGGAAATATGTAATGAATCATTAAAAAGACTGACAAGTTATTGCTCGCTTAAGTATTAGTTGAATTACTTGTATTCTGTACTGTTTTTTATCAAATAAATGCAGTCTTGACTTATTTTATAAAAACACTAAAATAGAAATAAATAAAATCTTAAAAATAAAATCTTTCCAACTTTTGAAAGGAAGAGTATATGGTATGACTTTCCAGCCTTAAAGTCAACATGAAATGGCATTTGCAGTGCATTAATGTCTATAATATGATGAATTATATGAATTAATTGAAATATTTGGAAGAAAATACAGAGAAAGTTACTACATTTTGAAGGATGATTATGAAAACAAAATAATTTTTTAGAATAATGTACGCTGATGAATCATGAGACATTTAGGAAATGCCAAAAACATTTATTAAGTAAATACAGGTCGTTTTGATTCCATGTTGACTTTGAATTAGTAATGACACCCAAATGCTGTACAGGAGACCTTAGTAGCATCAGCAGTCCATATTTCAGCATACACGTCATCTGCTCTTGACTCATTTGTGACCATATAAAACCACAAAATAAATCCACGTACATCACTCCTCCTCACCTTTCGCATGTTTACTTTGACTCTCAGCAGAAGGAGCTCTGCACATTTAAGCTGAGCTCCATGGATTTACAGCCCTTTGTTAGGAATACAGGCAGAGGCTTGGAGAGCAGGTAGGAGGAAGAGAAGGGATGAAGAGCTAACTCACTCACACTTACTCACTTCACCATCATGTGAACACAGAGAGCGGGGACACCTACGCTCTCCGTCGGCTCAGTAACAGCCCAACTTAAGGCAGAGCAGGATTATGGAGCATGACTGAAAAGCGCTCTGCAATTTATGCGATGCATAATCCATGAATTATGAATACAAACGAGCCATATGTTTGTGTTTCTAGCCATGCTATGCTATCTATAGCTTATTGTGTCGAAGCATATTTTTCTCAAGCTGTCTGTTTGATGGCTGATTATCTCATTCAGTATAGAAAAAAAACATAGAAATTGAACTGTGCTGAATAACCACTGTGTGTTTCAGGTGGAGAATGCATCACAACTAATACAGAAAGTTTTGTGTAAAATAAGCCATATTTTATACACTTTTATAGCATTTAGATATTTAAATCTGATGATAATGTTAGTCATGGTTTTTTATATCAAAAACACCATAGTTGCTAAATTAAACATGGTATTTTTGCTGCTGTGCCTTTAAATTTTCTATATGTAAATTCTGTTTTGATGGGCCAAGCTTGGCATGGGCATTCAGAGTTGTACTAAATAGGTGTTGATGCAAGCCTGATCTCATGACAAAAAGTACCTGTGGGAACTTTTTTTCAAAATACGTAACGCCATGTTCGTTTCGAAACATATTTGATGTGAAATTGCCACTGAGTCGCTATGATTCTGATGCTGCATGATGTTTTAAAATAACATACTATCTGCACTACACCAAAACCTATCCGATAGTATGAACAAAAGCGAATGTAATATAAAAACGCAATCGCAAGCATGGTGTTTTAGCTTGTTTTTCGATCTCTCTTCTTTGAGCTCTTTCATCGTGAGTCATTTTTTCACGCGATTCGTACCCAAGGATTCCACATCCTAAGTCCAATTCGCAAGCTTGTTGCGTCCGGAAAGCGAAACATAGGAGCTGTAATCATTACTCTGTACGAAAACGATTACAAGTACTCGCTGTTTTACTGCCTCTGTTAATTTCTTTTGGAAACTGCTGTAGCGTATGGACGAATCAGACACACATTTAGTCATTATATTTAATGAATAATTCAGGAAACCCTCTCATTCCACACACAAATTGTGAGGG